>ML797853.1:12585-29160 GCA_009831015.1 Picea engelmannii
TTTGAAGTTGCATTGGTTGTTTTTGTTTGCTTCCTTTCCAAGTGGCGACTCCATTGAACAAATCTGTCAAGTATACTGTAAGGAGAAATCCTTGTGGGCTGCTTGAAATTCTTGGAGAAGAAGCACTCACTAGTATCCAATTCTTGTTCCAGCTTAAAAATCTGACGTTTGTTTTCCTTCTTGTTTTTGCTTTGTCTGATGCTCTTGTTTGTTTGATAAACTTGGTCATCTGGTGACTCCACTTTAAAATAATTTGACAAAGTATTTTTCAAGAAGGAACTCATAGCTTGTTTTCTTCATCCTTGAACTTGAAAATGTTTTTGGATGAAGTTAGCATGTTTCCCTTCTTGTCAGATCCTTAAAAATTTTGGGTCCCGGTCCTTTTCTTTAGGCCTTTGTTTAAATTTCTAGTTAGAAATGGATGGCTTTTTTGATCCTATTGATTTTTCAGGAATTGTTGGTTACCCTCATGATATATCTAAAGATGTTATTGATAATATTCCTGACTTTTATGATCATGATCATGCTGGTGCTCACATATGGGCTTTCACTAAGTGTATCGAGAAATGGTGTGATCCGCCTATTTATGAGGATGTTCTAATGGAATTATTTGTCTTTACTCTTTGTGGTGACCGAGCAAATGATTGGTTTCATCACTCACCTAATAAAACATTCAAGACCATACGGGATTTGTTGCATTCCTTCTTGAATATGTTTGGGCGTAGTCATCATGAAATTCACAATGAATTGGTTGATTGTTTTATGGAAACATGGAGGAGGAAAAATCTTCCAAATATAAAAATGATCAGTTCAGAAATAGAGGTTGATACTCCATCAAATCCCATTGAGGAGTTTAAAGAAATAATTCAGAATGTGCAGCTTTCCCAGGAAGAACAATGTGAAACCATGAATGAACAACTTACGGCCATAGAAGATCAATTGGAGGTCATGGAAGATGACTTTATAGAAGCTTATATTGACTATCCAAACCCCCATGAACTTGAGCTTGACAGTGAAAAAGATAAGGAAGTTCATGAGGACATTCTGGATAAATCCATGGATGAGTCGGTCATTTACTTTGAGGAGGTAAAGGAATTTGAGTTTGAAAATGTTGAGTATCTGGATAATTCAAATCCCCACCCTCCTCCCATGGAACCAATCTCTTTGGAGGAGAACCTTGACTACCTTGAGGAAAACAGTATAATGGTTCCCTTGACATGTTCATTTCTGACCTCTCATCCAAAAGAGGACTTTGTACAAAACAAGGGGAAAATGGAAGGCAACTTCAGTTTATTAGTGTCATATCATTATGAGTATTGGTTGGCCTTCCACCTTGGCAGTCATGAGCAGCAAAATATCATAATTTTATGTGGCTTGTCATATTCCAGTGTTTGGTTGAAGGGAAGAAGGAGCATGATTCTTGGTTGGTTCTTTCTTGCAAAAATTTCCAATTTAATAAAACTTGGGAAGGGATCTTTTGTAAGTCATCCTGGACAAGGATGTTTCAGACACTTATGGCATCATTCCATCCAGGGCATGGACGGTTGTAACGTATCTCTAACCCTCCTCTTGTATTACAATTTTGTATTCTTTCATTTAGTATGTGATTATGTACTTAGATATATTTTTGTATCATAGTTTCATTTTTAGAAATGTTGTACAATAGTTATTTCATTATGTAAATGGCATTTATAGCATTTATTTTATTTATTCGATATATGTGTATGCTTATGTTGGATATTGGTGAGCACCTGTTCGCAGATGCTGGATTCTCATATGCTCTTCGTCTCATGTGAGAAGATCGAACACATGTCCCCATGTGGAGCTAGATGTTGACCGCCTATTCAACTAGGGGGTCAAATCCATATACCATGAATATTTTCATCAACAGATGCAAACATGTCGAAGACTAATTGGTTCTACAGGGCATTTTTTGCTCCAACACACAGTTTTGTAAGCAGGATTACCGCACCCCTGCGTGGGTTTATAATGTAATAGGTCTACATGGATCATGTTAGGTCAGTTGACTTAGGGTTTTTTCATTAGGAGAGTTCCTTTTGTTGAGTGTTTTTTATCCTCAAGAGGTTAATGTGGCCTAACCAGCTGAGTTAATCTCCCTTGAGTTTTTCACTCCCACCCAATAAATCATCCAAAGTGGTGAAAGGAGTTCTAATGGAGTCATTCCTATGTAGCTAGTGTTTAGGAATGTTGTAAATGACCATGTAAGACAGCACGTGAAGTTTCGCGGAATTCCGTCAAGTATAGCTAGGTTTTTTTTAAGGTTCTGAATTAATTAATTGATTAATTAATTAATTAATTCTGGGTATTTAATGTAAAACTTAGGTTTCGGGATCTTTAATAGGGGTATTTTTACTCAAAATAAATCTAATGAGACCCCCTAAACCCATGGACCAAGTTTCAACTCAGTCGGACGAGTTTTTCTAGGTTGTTTGTCCACTTAGGAGTTTTTCGGAAAAATGGCGATTTTAATTGCCAAAACCAGAACATGGGAAAATGTAAATTTTGTAATAGTTAGTCAAATCGAGTGAAGTAAGTGGAATTAGTGTTAAGAGATACTACCTAACCCATCCTAACCCTTTACCTACCCCTTTAAACCCTCATTTAATTATAACTTGCATTTTAATATTTCCCCCTTAAAGCTCACGTCCCCCATCTCCCACGTATGATTTAGTAAATCATTTTTAAAATGGTTTTGGGCCCCTCCTCATGAGGTGCGCCCCCCCTCTAATTTCTACGTAACCTTTGAGAGTGTGTTATACACACTCTCCCCCACGCATATCTGCCTTTCCCTTGAAATCTCATGCTTTCCTTTGAGTTTACATACACCCTTTCCCACGTCTAACTCAATAACTCACCTTTTAAAATGGATCATGGGTCTCTTTTCCCACTCACACGCCCTACCTCACCTTCCAAGTCACCTCTCAACCCTCACGCACTTCCTCCTATCTCACATTTTACATAAACTTACTTCACGCACCAACTCACGTAGACTCTCACTTGATTAAAAGCGTGGGTCCCCATTTCCCTTCCTCCACCTCTCACGTGCCTCCTGAGCGTGTGCTTCTATGTGCCATCCACACTCCTTCCACATACCTTTCCTTACCTCACGTCTTTCCCTTCATCCACACACTTTCCTCTTTAGAATTCACGCTTTCTCTTTTCGTAAATGGGAAGAATCTCACGTAGAAGGAGAAACACCATTTATTTTTTGGGAGATGTCTTAGATGGACTTGGAAACAATTCTTTTCAAAGCAAGAAACTCCTCCTCTTGCCTAATTTTCCCCCTCCTTTCCTTTCTTTCTTCACCCATCCAACTCTGCTTGTCATTTCCCCTCACCCTAAAAGCCTATCATCTCATTGGTGGCTTTTCTCATTGAGTTGTCTTCACCTTTGGATGTTTGACACTTGTTGAAGATCCAAGAGGGGTCTCCTTAGATTTTGAAGCTATTTAAGAGACCTCTCACTCCCTCATTTAGCACCTTTCATTATTTCACTGCTATGCTACTATTTTCTCACCATCTTATTCTCTTTCTCTCTCATCATTATTGTCACTTCTCTTCATTGGTGTGGCTATTGAAGAACTTGTAGCAATTAGTTGCTACAACTTCTTCCACTTGGATAATAAAAGGAAATGTTTTGGAGGATACACGGATCTCAAGAGTAGTCTGGGCTCGTTATATGCATATGAGGTGAAATCGTTTTGTTTCATATATTTGTGTGATTATAGGTAGATTGTTGGGTAAAGTATTTTACTTAACTAAGTTTAGTGATTGTATAATTGCTAACTTATTTGATCTGCATGTATTAATGATTAAAAGTAGTTTTGATTATAAATATATGCCTTCATTATCTATCTTCGTCTCACATTCTGTTTAAGCTTTGCAGGACACTTCAAGGAGAGGATATTGGGATAAGTCCAAGAATGGATTTACCTTTACTTCTCACATACACTCCACATTATTTATGATATTGTTCACCTTCTCTCATTCTTCATTTCGGCAGCTAACATGCTTAGATAGGTCACCTAAAATCATTTAATTTTCTGTTTCTTGTATGCGCGAAATCTTTGCCTAAAAACAAAGATTTCATAACATTTTCTGAGTGTGTTGCAGCTCAAATCAACAAGCAATAGCTTGCTGATTTTTGCAGGTTCTTACCAGGACAAGAGGGCATGCTGCCCAAATCACATGCACAACACATCCTCCAAACAAATCCTCTCACTAGGTAATGTTTTCTTCTTCCTATCTCCTCTAAAACACTATAAATGCAAGCCTGAAGGAGTTGTACCCAAGCAACTTGCTTTCCTTTCAGTCTTTACTTTGCAAGTTTAGATTAGTTGTGATTTCTACAAGCATGCTTAACTTAAAATAATCTAGAGTAGATCTCATAACACATGCTAGCTTAGAGCCCGTGGTGGCTTAGATTACATCGTTATTTTCTGTTGCATGCAAGTTTCAGTTTATCTAATCTTTATATTACACATGCGCATGCTAACACTAGTTTCATAAAGGCTCAATTAATCAACCTTTTACAATTCTGCAAGTTACTTTCAGTTCTCACACTTCACATTTGCAATATAATAACTAATAACTCAATCGTTAATTCTGGTTTGGGTCCCCAAGGCCTTTTCCGAAAACTAAAAGTTAACTTGCAATCCATTGTCTAAAGGCATCAACCTTCTTATCGTTCAATTTTCAGTATTTTGGCAATTTATTGTTGAGAAAGCTACAAGCACTCAATCACACTTGGCACTATTTAGCTCATAGATCTAAAATTCATTAATTAGACTTAATAGGACACCTTAACTCACCATCTTCGCCACTTAAAAACTGGGGTTTTGAGGAAAGCAACGGAAATTTTCCAAAGTACTCGGCCTTAGGGTTGACCTATGAAGTTAGGGTAGGCCTCATTGCCTCAATTCTTGAGCATCCAACAACCACTTGGTAATAGGGGGAGGAGAGTTTTGGGTTGACACCTAAATAGGGCTAAAATTAATCCCACACTTAACCACTTAATTCAATTTTCAGTCTACAACACCAAGCAATACAGTTACACACTTGCAAGCTCACTGGTCTCACTGTCTTTCAATTTACATTCATATGCAAGTTAACTTGTGTGTTGTAGAATTATCGCTTAAGTGGTTATATCTCTTCATCTAGAGAATTTTACTTTCAAAGCTTTCATCTTTATTATGTTCCTGTATCTGTGGTGTGATCCTTCAAGAAGTGCGCATCTACTTGGAAGCATTCTCTTGATTGGGTCTTGAGTGCTTTGTGTCTCTTGGCCATTGAAAAGAAGTCCAACAGAACTCTATCTGTTGTGAGCATGCTTGGCTTCATGTGTTGATGATTGCTTTATCTTGAGTATCTTAAATTCCTTCACATGCGAGTAAACTTGTTAGTATATTGTATATCTTGTATCTAGTCTTAATCTATATATCTGATATATTCTTTGTGCCTATTTGTATCTATATTTTTGTAATACTTTATAACTTGTAATTATCTTGTAACAAATATCCCCTTAACTTAGTTGACCCCATTGCCCAATCTTAGGCACTAGTCTTAGTTTCCCTAGGAAAAGTTCTAACTCTCATACTTAGATAGTTGCATCTTGCATTTGTTGATTGACATCATAGGCTAGATTCCCCCCGACCTTTTAACAAATTAAAACCAACTCCTAGAACATTAAAACTCTTAATCTCATATAGTAACTAGGGTCTAGCCCCCTTGGCTTCCCTAGGAGTTAGCCTAGATGGAAGAGGTTCAAGTCAAAGTGACAGCGTGGACTTTGAACCTAGCCATTGTGCCTCCAAGGACACACTAAGTGAGCAAGACTTAGCTCACATTTGCAAGTGTGTATAAGGACGGCAACACTCCATGGATGGGATAAGTTGACTAAAACCCGCTTAGAAGTTGTTCCCTCACTCTAGATTAATGTGCCCTTGCTATTGAACACTATGTAATGGTTGTTGAAGAATGATGGAAGACCTAAATGATCTCCCCGGTGACTAGGGTGTGTCTCTCAACACCGAAATCAGCCAACTGGTGTCTTCCTCCTGGAATCCACTGAACTATCTCTCCTGAGATGTGCCTCATCTCCTCAACGACAAGTCATAATCTGCATAATGATGAATTAGGTCGTTGACCCTTCCTTTATATCTTTTCAAAACCCTAAATCATTGTTGAAACCCTAATTCACTATTGACTTCCAAAACCCTAAATCACTGTTGAAACCCTAATTCGCTGTTGACTTTTATTTTTAGCCCATACTAACTTAAAAGTGTGTTTTACCCTTTTTAGCTCAATGTCACTTTCTGAATATAGCACCGGTGACTGAAGTGACCTCTAGTGACCTTGTTTACCCCTTTCTGGCCCTGGCTATAGTCTAACGGAGTGTTTTAGACCATCAAGCCTCCTTTACGGAGCTCCTATTTGGAAAGGCACATTACAGTCCTCCCTTCCCGAAATTGCTTGTCCTCAAGCAATACCAGTCCAAGGTACTGCAACACCTTCTCACTCTCCCAAGTAGCCTCCTCTAATGGAAGCCCTCTCCATCTGATCAAACACTCTCTGATGACCCTGCTCCTCATTTTTCTCTCCCAGAACTCCAAAACCTCCTCCAGAACTAACTCCAATTGTCCCTCCTCATCCAATGGGGGAAGCTCCTTGGATGTGCTAATGAATTGTCCCACTACCTTTTTGAGGCAAGACACATGGAACACGTTATGAATCTTATTTCCCTCTAGAAGCTCTAGCTCATAAGCAACCTCACCTACTCGGTGCATGATCTTGTAAGGACCATAAAATCTGGGCTTGAGCTTCTCGGCCCCACTCTTCTTCAAAGATGATTGTCTGTAGGGTTGGAGTCTCAAAAAAACCAAATCTCCAACCTCAAATCTTTTCTCTATCCTACGCCTATCTGTACTTATCTTCTGTTGGTTTTGTGTCGTCTGCAGGTTCTCTTTCAACAACTTGAAAATCTCTTGAATCTCTATGATCCAATCCTTGGCCTTGGGAGATTTTCTCTCCCTGAAGACCAAGTCTACCAAAGTGGGAGTATCATATTCGTACAATGATCGGAAGGGTGTCATACAAATGGACATGTGGAAGGTGGTGTTGTAGCAATGTTCTCCTAAATATAACCACTTTACCCACGTTCTTTGTTGTCCTCCAACATAGTTTCTCAAATACCCTTCAACCCACTTGTTGACAATCTCAGTCTGCCCATCTGTCTGAGGGTGATAGTTGGTGCTAGGTGTCAACTTCGTCCCCACCAACTGAAAAAACTCTCTCCAGAATGTCCCTATGAACCGACTATCCATGTCACTGACGATGTTCTTCAGCAACCCATGAAGTTTGAAGATCTCCCTGAAGAAAAGATCAGCTACCTGAACTGCATTGTACTCCATCGGTATGGAATAGAAGTGAGAAAACTTGGTCAATCTGTCGACCACTACATAGATACAGTCCTTACCCTAGACCTTGGGTAGACCTGTGATGAATTCCATACATATGCTCTCCCATTTATGCTCTAGAATGGGGAGTGTCGGACGTAGCCCTACTGGAAGAGCATGCTCTGACTTGTTCTGTTGACAATTCACACACTCACTGACATGTCTCATAACATCCTGTTTGATGCCCTTCCATGAGAACCTCTCTCTGATCTGTCTATAGGTTTTGAAAAACCCATGATGGCCTACTAGAGGTGAATCATGAACTGCGGTGAGGATCTTCTTCTTGAGCCCTGAATCTAGCACCAAGTAGACTTTATCCTTGTAAAATATGACATCGTCAATGACCCTATACCGGTCATCTTGTATCTTCCCATCCATCACCTCACAAGAGAATTTGTTCTTGGAATATTCCACTAACAAGTGGGATTTCCAATCTGCTGAAATCTCCATCAAAGAACATGTTGCAGGTCTCCTCGATAGTGCATCGGCCACAATGTTCTTCTTCCCCTTGACATACTCTATGTCAAATTTGAATGCTTGTACCTTCATCACCCATTTCTGTTGGCACTCACTGAGGTCCTTCTCCTCAAGGAAATACTTCAAACTTTTGTGATCAGTCTTGACCATGAATTTGTTGCCCACCAAATATTTTATGAACTTGGTCAAGGCATGCATGATTGCCAACATTTCCTTGCCATAAATGGAGTACAACCTCTCAGGTTGGCTAAGCTTCTGGCTCTCGAATACAATGGGGTTTCCTCCCTGCATCAAAACTGCACCGATCCCTTCACCGGATGTGTCACACTCTAGTACAAATGGCAAGGTGAAGTCTGGTAGTGCCAAGACTAGAAAAGTTCCCATGACTTCCTTCATGTGATCAAAGGCTTCTTGTGATTTCTCAGTCCATATGAAGGCTCCATTCTTGGTACGATCTTTCAGCGGTGGTCCAAGCTAAGAAAAACCCCGGATGAACCACTTGTAATAGCTCCACAGGCCGAAGAAGCTCCTCAATTCTGTCATGTTCCTAGGCATCGACCAATACAGAATGGCCCTGATATTCTATTGGTGCATCTGTACCCCCTATGCACTGATGATGTGGACCAAGTAAAGTAGCTATTTCATACGGAACTCGCACTTGGACTCTTTGGAATATAATGACTGTGCCTCCATGATGTTCAATATCTCATCCAGGTGCCTCATATGCTCTTACCATGACCAGCTATAGATCAAGATGTCGTCGAAGAAAGCCAATATTGATTTCCTTAATTGATCCCTGAATATATGGTTCATGCAAGACTGGAATGTGGTGGGTGCATTGGTTAGCCTAAATGGCATAACCAAGAACTCGAAGTTTCCAAAATGACATCGAAATGTCATCTTCTCTATGTCCTTCTCTCGGATGTTGATCTGATGATATCCAGAGCGTAGATCAATCTTTGAGAAGAAAACTACCCCATGCAATTCATCCATCAACTTGTCAATGCGTGGGATAGGGTACCGATTCTTGATGGTTTTCTTGTTCAAGGCTCGGTAATCAATGCACATCATCATGGTGCCATCCTTCTTCAGAACTAAGACAAATGAAGAAGCAAATGGGTTGTTGCTCAGTCTGATGTGTCCCATTTCCAGCAATTCCTTGATTGCCTTCTCTATCTCATCCTTGAACCTCCTAGGATGACGATAGGGGGGGGGGGGTGATCNATGTTGTCCCAATAAATCCTTGATCTATGTATGGTACTATTTTTGACCCTCTGAATCCTTCCACATAGTGATCAAACACTCGGTGGCATATGCTACTTCCCCATGTCTGAATATCCTCTCCATCCTCTTGGCTTAAACTTTCCTAGGTGCTCATGTCGACATACCTCTTAGAACAACCTTTTTTCCATCATGGTCTCTGAATCCCATATCCAAGGTTTGGTAATTGGTGGTGATTTTTCCCAAGGTAATCATCAACTAGACTCCGAACACCACGTCTGTGTCAGATAGGTCAACCACATAAAATGTATCTCTCACTGTATAGTGTCCTAACTTTACCTCCAAGTCTAGAACTCTGTCTAGAAACTCCATTGTGTGGCCATCTGCTATTGCAACGTCAAACCCCTCAAACTCCTCTATCTGAAGTGCTTGTCTCGATACTAGTGAAGCATCGATGAAGTTGTGGGTGGCCCCACCATCTATTAGGGTGATTGTCTGTTTCCCTTGAATAGTCCCTCTGATCTGGAGGATATCATACCTAGGAACACTAGAAAGGGTTTCTATGACTCCTCCCTTTGTTGGTTTCCTCCTGTTAACCTGCTAGGCAGTTGTGGGACTACTGGAGGATGGGCTCCTGCTAGTGTCGAAGGTCTATGGGGAGGCTACTTCTGTCCCTGTGTTGACTCCCCCTTTGATCTAGTGGATCCACTATCCTACTCCTCCTCCTCACTATCCACACTATCTATTTCCACCTCAATATAACGAATATCTCCCTTGCCCATGCACCAGTGGCCTGCGACCCAAGGATCTCTATAGTTGAATCAAAGCTTCTTCCTCATAAGCTCTCGCCTAGTCTCATCATCCAGCTTCTCCTTACCCTTCCATTCTCTCTAGAATGTCTTCCTATCTCCATCCTTTTGGGGTACGAAGGGTTTGGAAAAGGTTTTAGTATTTGGCACTGAATCTATTAAATCTCGAGTGGAAAGGATGGCATCCTGCAAGGTGGAGGGCCTGTATGCCTTCACCCATCCTCTCAAAGGCTCGGTGAGTCCCTCTATGAATAGCATGATCAGCCTGGGATCTGATATATCTGTCACTACCACAGATACCCACTGAAACTCCGTGATGAACGCCTATGTTGTGCCAGTTTGTCTCAACTGGGATAGATACCTAAAGTGGATCTCGGGATCCCTCATGTCAAACCTGTCCATGAGCCTCTCTATAAACTCCCTATAGGAATTGATGCGGCTATGACCCAATGTCACCAATCCATGATACCACCACTCATGTGCCTCACCCTCCAAGTGTAAGGTTGTGAAACTGATGGCCTCTGTCTTGGTCATCTGGTTGAGCTTGTAGTATGTGTCTAGCTTCTGTACCTAAGCTCGGGCAGTGCATTTGGGCGATCTGTCGAAAGAAGGTATGGTGAGTTTACCAACTTTTCGAATGAAATCCATGTTATGCCCCTGTTGTTGTTGCGGTCCTCCCCTCTGTAGTTGTTTGGGACGGTTCCTGAGTCTGAGTCCACAGTACTCGACTAGGGTCATGCCCTGGTGGAATTCATGACCCAATGCTGCGTACTCCCTCCTATACTCTACAATGTACTCTGCATGAGTGGGTGGCCTCTGTGCTATCGGTGGCAGTGCAGCTACCAGGGGTTCCCTCTGGAAACTGTGAAACAAGGGTCTAGGAGTCCTACTCGTAGAGGTGTAAGTGCGAGAGGGTGACTGGGGTCTACTACCTTCTCCTGAGTTCCCTTGTGATGCATGTGGGACTTGTGTGTCTGGGGTGACCACTCTATCCAATCTACCAACCACCTATGTCAAGGACTGAGACATGGTCCATTGAATAGCTAACATATCGTTGATAACCTGCATTAAATTTGTCTATGGATCTATGGGGGGCTTTCCACTACCCTCTAGTCACTCATATCTGTCTCCTAACATCCTCTTTGCCTCGCGCTCAGCCTCATGCTCTGCCCTTCTCTCTGCTTCTCTGTGTGCCCCTTCCTCTTCCTCTGAGCTAGGAGGAAAAGAAGGAAAGTCAGGCCTATGCCTTCTTTCCTTTTGCCTGTTGTAAGTGACATATTCATCACCTACGTGTTCACGTCCCTCTGAGTCTTCTGTTGCACTCTTTATCTTTAGTCATAGGCTGGCAGGACTAAAGCTTTGGTACCACTGTAATGTTCCTGACTTGGCTAGTCTAGGAAAAGTTGCTAATGTGTGTGTAGGATTAATCATTTACATCATATAAATGATCATACAAATAACAAATGCAACAAAGGACTGCAAATTTATATTATGATATCTCTGTGGATTACAAAATGGTTGAATGTGGCTGAATAAACTGACAATACTCGACTAGATCAACAGACAAAGGATCTTAGTCGGAATACAAATAAGTGACTAAAAGATAATACCCGGAATATGGGAGCACTGCGGAATCAATGGATGCGTTGGGACTATGGCAGCTCTGACCGTAATTGTTGGAAGTATGGAAAGTCCTCCCTGGGATATGTACTTCTCGGAATGGCTTGGAAACTATCCCAAATGATGTGCCATGTTCTATTCCTCAATACTGGTAACTTTCAGACCCTCCTGCTAGTGAGTTTGGACCCTGGATGAATCCCCCTAGGGGAATGTTCCCCTCTTTCTCTGGAAAAATGCATCCTAGTGATTCCATCGTCGGAATCTGATGAGATGTGTCTCAAAATGATTGCCTTGGTCTACTGGGAAATGGGTCGAAAGGGTTTCCATGAATATGGCCTGATGCTCGCTCTGGAACCCCAAATGTATCCGCCAAAAGTGTCGCACGTCCAAGTCTAGAAAATGTGCCCTAGTTGATTCCTCCATCAGAATTTGATGAGGAACCGGGAAAAAGATGTGGCTTGCCTTCCTCTCAAATGGGTCGGAGGGAAATCTCATAATTCTCCCTAGATGGGATAAGTCGACTAAAAACCCTCTCAGAAATTGTGCCCTCACTCTGGATGAATGTGCCCTTGTTGTTGAACACCGTGTAACTGTTGTTGAAGAATGATGGAAGACCTGATGATCTCCCCGGTGACTAGGGTGTGTCTCTCAACACCAAAATCAACCAACTGGTGTCTTCCTCCTAGAATCCACTAAACAATCTCTCTTGAGATGCACCTCTTCTCCTCAATGACAAGTCATAATCTGCATAATGATGAATTAGGTCGTTGACCCTTCCTTTATAGATTTCCAAAACCCTAAATCACTGCTGAAACCCTAATTCACTATTGGCTTCCAAAACCCTAAATCACTACTGAAATCCTAATTCACTGTTGACTTCTATTTTTAGCCCATACTAACTTAAAAGCGCATTTTACCCTTTTTAGCTCAATGTCACTTTTTGAATATAACACCGGTGACTAAAGTGACCTCTAGTGACCCTGTTTACCCCTTTCTGGCCCTGGCTATAGTCTAACGGGGCAGTTTAGACCATTAAGCCTCCTCTCTGGAGATCCTATTTGGAAAGGGACATTACAGGGCTATGTCCAACAAAGAAATTGCCAGGTCCTTCCTTTATTATTATCCAACAAATGAAGGGATACAACCTACAACACACCCATTGTAACTTCCTCTTCTTTCTCTCATAGTCTCCTCACTTTGAATACAATATTTGCAATAATCCATAGCTGCAATACATTTCCCTCATAAAAGAGGGTTTCCTTGTAGGGAAAAAAATCCTAACATAACTTCTACCTTCATATATGTGACCTTATAATGAATGGTCCAGATTTACAATGAAATTACAATATACATTTACAAGGCAATTTTTCCTTCAAGGGCCCGCTTGCCCCCGGACCCCGCAGGGGGGGTAACCCCCCCTGCACTACCACACGTGGATGAGTGTACATTATTCTAGGGTGTAAAGTATTCATGGGGTATAAACATGGTTGAAAACAAAAACCTTTGAATCAAGAAGTTAATCAGGCTCCATAACCAACAGGGGGGAAACTTTAGGTAAATCAACAACTATAATCAAAATTTCCACCGAATGCAGACTTCAAATATTTAGGTCTTCAAGTCGTTCATGCCAAGTTTCGAATTCATTCATCCATGTGAGAAAAAAGAGTATTGGGTTCATAGTCAAGTTGAGTCATGTCAAAAAACTTATACAAATTGTCCTTTGGGTCGAGAAACTCTCCGATGACAATTGACCGACCTTTCTTCAAGTCTCGAACAAAGAACCAATATAGCCAAAACTCCACAATCTTACATGTTTTCTTCAATTGAGAAACTAACAATAGATTGGCATTGAGGTTTGGTACATGATAGATGTCAAAAATTCTCCCATGTCGATAAGACACATCACCGCGACCATCAATGTTGAAAGAAATGTCATCAACAACATAGATCCTTCTCTCCATGACTTCATCTAAGGACACGAGAAAGGAAGCATATTTATCCATATGATGAGTGCATGAAGAGTCGAATACCCATTCATTATACATAAAATGATACAAAAAGGCTTGAGAATTTATGACTTGGAAGGTGAAATTAGTAGCGGGTCAACGAACAACGAACATGTCTCATTCAAGGAGTTTGACCTTATATTATAGGTCGTCTCTCTTCTTGTAGAAAAAATTCTCCACATGTCTAGTCTTTCCACAATACTTATATGTATTCTTCTTTCAACTCTAACAGGGTGCATCTATCTTCCCTTTAGGTTTCTGGTTGAGGCATTCGAGTCTTTGTTTAGGGGTATCACATTATCCTCTTTCCTTGTGGTTCGACTTTCTCTTTCCCTTAAGAAAGTGGGCTTGATGTTTACCACCAAGATTTCCTTCTCCAAGCAATCTATGTTGATCATTAATCAATAAGCCATGGAAATATTCAAAACTTTAATACTTAACATCTTCCTTGTGTGCCTTTTAGCTGGTGCGAAAAGTCAAAATTAACACGTTGAATGGTGTTCCCAAATTCATCAGGACCAAGTCTATGAGTTGTCATTATTTATTCAAATCATTCTTTCCACATTTTCCCAATTTCAATTGCAATTCCTTCACACAATATAAATACTCCTCTATTATGTTGAAAGAATGAGGATCGAGAGAGATCAACTCTTTCTCCAATTACAAGACGCGGATTTCATCGACTATGTCGAATAGAGACTTCAATTTCTTCTAGAATTGATCATGGTAGTCGATTCCACTGATGTGAAATCGAATCTCCTGCAAGATATAGGTTGTGGTGACCCCCACGACCTCATCCTTCATTCCATCAACAATACTTTTTTCCTAATCATCTATTGGATCTAGAATCACGGTCTTTGTATATTTCCACATTTTGTTACTCTTTAGTAGGGTTTCCATGTTTGGTTCCCATACAACATAATTTGATCCACTCAAAAATATAAGATTGATCTTTGAAGCCATCTTCGATATCTAGATGGATCTGATTTCTTTCCACAAGTTGCAGTCAACAAATCATTGACCCAGAGTCAATCACACAATAGACCTAACTCAACATGATTTGTGGACAACATGTGAGGTCACAACCAATCACTCTAATACCATGTTGGGGATTGGTTGTAACTTGATATGAAACAAATAAACAAAACTAAAATTATTTGAAGAGGAATAAGTTTCAAAGATCACATGTGGTGTCTAAAGACATCATTACAACACTTACGCACGAGGCAATGTGATTAGAACATCGCAATGAATATTGATCACATACACCATGTTCAACATTGGCACACAAAACATATGATAATAAACCATCAAGTATGTTATTTATAGCTTCAATATCTAACCAAATTTCTTGGATTTTGAGAAGATCTTGTCCACATATAACTATTAGTGGTTAGAGTTGACTCCATTAAATCTATGCTTTCTAGTTGGCTCAACAAGGTTTCTCAACCCGACCTTCCATTTGTCCAACTCATAGTCGATTTCTCAATTGGTTGATCCACTGACTCACTGTCTTCAACAGTTGGTCGACTGTGCGATGGACAAGCTCATCGACTACTCAATCGATTGGTCATGTAGATATTCAGTCTCTCACTTGACCAACTATTTCTATATGTTGGTTAACCACCCGATCGATTGATTCTAGGAGAAGTGTGATGAACCATCAGAACTTGAGGTTCCAACATTTCTTAACTGGAACTCAAACCTTTCGATGATTTACCTAGTCAACCCATTAGCTTATCTAATATCTTATACTAAGGTGTTATATACAGTTGTATGGCTTGTTGCCTAAGTGATTACTTATAATGATGAGTAAATGTCTACTTCTAAGACAATTGATATTGAGTGGCTTGTTGATTAAATATATTTTTCACATTTAGTGAAACTTCCTTGGGAGGGGTCCTCTCTTCTTGCAACACTTTAAAAGATATATCCAAATCAATTTTGTTACAAAAATTGATAAGGGTCAATAATCATTAATCAAGCATGTGATTGATAATTTTTACCATAACTATTAGTGACTAAATTTGTGCCAATATTTCTCATGTGGTTAGTGGATCCTCATCATCTACTACAATTATAGCATTGCCTCTATCCCATTGCCACCAAGATGTATTTCTCTTCAATATGTAAAAATATTTTTTCAATGGAAAGCCAAATTCTTTCACCCATGCCATTTTGTCCATGAATCTTTTAATGATTGCATGTGATGTTTCATGCAACTATAACATAAGTCTTCACAATTCTATTCCTCAACTCTTTTTAGGCATCCTTGGGGTTCTAGTCATAGGCCCCAATTGATGTAGCCCTACCTTTGCATCAACACAGAAAGAGTCCTTCCATGCTGAAAGGGAAGCAAACAAAGATGCACCCCTAGTGCGAGCAATAAGTAAGAAGACGACCAGCCCCATGCCAGCCAACAATCACATAACGGGAAGCAAGGGGATATGGGAGCTCAAAACTGATGATTTTACACCCGGCCACACACTTGACTGAAGGTGGGTTCTATTTTGGCTGGATACCCACTAAACATTATTGCCTAACTGTTTCTATCTACTAGCCACAACAAGTTAGATATCAATAATTGAGAATGGGAAGGTGGTCGTTGCTGGGCATCTCTAATCAGGCGGCAAGGGGGGTTTATCGTGCCCTTATGAATTTGAGGAGAAGGAAGGGTATTGAATGATATCGTTTCACGTGTGTGCATGGATTATTTGTATCTAAACATCGATAACTTCGTTAGATAAAAAAGGAACGAAGCTACTAAAAAGCATAGTGACGCTAATAAAGAGAATAAGGGGGAGGGGTGGTGGGGTCATGTCATGATAGTATTTTGCATCTATAACAACAATATTCTTGTCTCTAATTCCCAAAGCAACAAGGTCCACAGTGGCATAACTATTAGACACTTTCACAACACAATTTGACAACATGAATTTATTCTCTCTATGGTCCCTAATATCATCCA
>ML797853.1:57254-76025 GCA_009831015.1 Picea engelmannii
GTTGAGGATTGTTGCCTCATCTCAGTTGGTGCTAAAAATGTAAGTTGAGTCTTACATATATAGCTGGTTCTCTTGTAGAGTTGTACTCTATTCAGTGGTTGCTGAAAAACCCCCAAATTGAAGTCCATAATAAAAAGAAAAATGTACATACATCTTGTGTTCCTTGTGGAGATGATTTGTTGATGATATATTGCTAATATATGTTATTGATATGTATTCACATCTAACTGATTGTTCATAATAACAATGAGTAATGATTAAAGGTCGAATGCTAACTAATGAGTTTTGTGTAAGAGGGAAGTTTTGGGAAAAAGATCCCCACACTCATTCGCTCCCCCTCTAAGTGTGGTAGGTGTGTCCAACAGATAGGCCCTCCAATTTTTACGATTTTCTTTTATGTCCTTACATTTCCCTTTTGAGATCTTCTTAGCCCAAAATTTTGTCTTCTAAAAAAACCTAATTAAAATAAAAATTAAATTTATTTTTCTTGTAATTTTGTTCTATTAAAAATAATAACAACTTTATGAAAAATATAATGCCAACAAATAAAAAGACATTTAAAAAAAAAATTGGGGTGGGATTGGGTAACAATAGGCTTGTCAAAAGTGTGAACTTTGTCGGGGTGGGATTGGGTAACAATAGGCTTGTCAAAAGTGTGAACTTTGTCAATATTAAACTTTCCAAGAAGTTGGGGTTTGTTCATAGCAAATCTATCAATGTCGATTTTTCTCAATATCAAACTTTCCAACAAGGTGGGGTTTATTCATAGCAAATCTATCAATGTCTCCACATTTCTAAACTTTCCAACAAGTTGGTGTTTGTTCATAGCAAATCTATCAATGTCGATTTTTCTCAATATCAGACTTTCCAACATTTATAGCAAATCTATAAATGTATTATAAAATTGCCATTAATATATATAACAAATAAATTCCATTAATAAAATAAATGTTCATTTTTCAACTTTGTTTAAAAGATAATTTTTAAAGAATCTAAAATAACAATTTTTAAAGGATGTTATGCATTATGAAATAGTGTTGAATGCATTTAACAATGTTTTTAAGTAATAATTGATTATTAAATAGTTCATGTTTGGCATATCTCATCATAACACTTTTAAATTTAAGTATATCTTTAATATAAGTGAGGTTAGTGTTTGAAAATAATAATTAAAATATATTTTAAAATGTTTGAGATAAGATAAAATAAGTTAATTTTGGTAATTGGGTTTAGTTTAAGTAGTTCGTAAGAATGATTGTTATCCTCCCCATTTAAGTTCAATTCTCATAGGTGACATGTTGAGCTTATAATTAGTATATTATTGTAATGGATTTGAGCATTATTATTGATAAACCTTGTCCCTCGAAAATTCTAGGGTTTACCCTAGGTACCATCCTTGAAATGAGGAAAAGTGATTAGGGTTTTCCCTGGGCTTTGTCACCTAGAAAATAAGAAGAAGACGAGACAAGAGAACTTTATTAATGTCTAAAGTGAGTAAAACAATGTTAGTGGTAATAAAAGAGATAGAGGTTGAACATAGTAGAATAGAAAATATAAACCCTAATAAGAATGAGGCCCCAACTCAATATAAACATCAAAATTTGCAATAACAATAGAGGCGGAGGAGGGGGAAGAGGAATCCATGTCTCTTCTACCATTGCAAAGGAGCCAATCAAATCCCAAGGACATCATTTGGAGAGTACTCAAGGCTAAGGAGGCATGGTTGTATAATCCAAATAGGAGAATTTGTAGAGAAAGGTGACCTATCTCTCCTAACTGTAGATGTCGAGGGGAAGAACCTTATGATGGAATTAGTTGCTTAACTACACCTAGTGGGTAGTACTCTATAAGGAACCTAAGTTCTCTTAGAGATGGCACTTCTGTCATCTAGGTGGGAGGATATTTGTTTTATTACTAATTTACCAACAGCAAGATCTTAAAATGAGGAAATTTTATAGTGCTCCCCACCACTAGTGATCAAACTACACTAGAAGAAGAAGGATGTAACTTGGGGCATCCAACAATTATTTAAAAGGAGGTAGATTCTCTATATCAATATCAAAGGATTGGGAAAAAAATATCCTCCAAAAACCATCCCAGTTTCCATTCTAAAAAATGTAAGTGGGATAATCTTCTCAAAGGAAAAAAGTATGAGAAAAGGATATCTATCCTACATAGAAACAAATTCCTTGAGAGTCTGGATCTTATGAAGGAAAAAATAAGTGTGAAAATGTTGAACATAAATGATGGAGCCTAAACTCGTATTGAATGGTGACCTTAGAGACCATTTTTTTTTACATTAAATCATACATTGAAACATGATATTTTACACACTCTCAATGTATTTCCAATTTGAAGAGAATGGAATAGATACAGTCCCCAAACTTCAACCCCATAAAGAACTATGGGTTTAATGATGATGTCAAAAAAATTATCTTTCATAGAAATACCATGAAAATGGAAATGAAAACAATGGCAATCAAGTGGGACTATATTAATAGTAGTCTTTTAAAAACACATTTATTTGAAAAAAGTTAAGTAGTCTTTTCAATAATAATAAAGGATCAATCTTGTCCATAAATGATGGAAAGAAAATCGAAACTATTTAATATAAAAAAAATACATATACAAAAGTTAGTATTCAATATAATGAATTCATGTCTCTTGCAATTGAATTGCATGTTAAAATTAAATATTTTTGTTTGGAATTGTGAAGAACAAGTGGGACTATATTAATAGTAGTCTTTTAAAAACACATTTATTTGAAAAAAGTTAAGTAGTCTTTTCAATAATAATAAATGATCAATCTCTGTCCATAAATGATGGAAAGAAAATCCAAACTATTTAATATAAAAAAAAATACATATACAAAGTTAGTATTCAATATAATGAATTCATGTCTCTTGCAATTGAATTGCATGTTAAAATTAAATATTTTTGTTTGGAATTGTTTGGAAGAACTAATAAAGAATTAGTCGTAAAAATAAAAATAAAAATTATATTTTTTTATACATTTTAGTATTTGATTGAGAAAAGAATTAGATATAACTTTAAGGGATAAAGAATAATTTTCAATTAAAAAACTAATACAAAATTAATAATAAAATTTATAATTATTATTATAAATTATAATTATAAATAATAATTATATTTTTTATATATTTTAGTATTTGATTGAGAAAAGAATTAGTCGTAAAAATAAAAATAAAAATGATATTTTTTATACATTTTACTATTTGATTGAGAAAAGAATTAGATATAACTTTAAGGGATAAGAGAATAATTTTCAATTAAAAGACTAATACAAAATTAATAATAAAATTTATAATCAATATCAAAATAATAAAACAATTTATTTAAAAAAAATATGTTTTTAATCAAATCAAAATATTTTAATAAGACTTTGTAAATATTCTTTACAATAATTTTATGGAAAATAAAAATACAATTTAAAATAATATTTAATATAATTGAATTTGTAACAATTTAAACTAACATTTAATATAATTGAATTTGTAACACTTAAAAGTTAAAGTAAAATTTTAAAAAACGTATACTAACAAATTATACCAACACCTCATTTTATAATAAACAACTATTATCAAATAAAATTATAAATCACTATAATTAAAGATTTATTACCTTCTCAATTATACAATTGAAACAATTTTTACCAATTAAAAATTATTTTTTTTGAAAAAAAAAGCATATAAATTCTTAAATTTTACCATGGTAAAACCATAAAACGAACCATTTATGACATTCAATTCTAGATCATGGACAAAAGGTAGTGAACCATTTTTGACATCCAATTCTACATTATGAAGAAATGGTAGTGAAAGTTATTGATTTTTGTATTTTATTTTTTTTTCATTTTTTTTTTATAACCTATGAGGTGAATTATGTTCGCAAAGTGACATGCGAAAATGATCATGAAGGTGTGTATATGTAAATAGCCAAACTCTTATTTTTTCTAATAATTGTACTCTTCATTTCTCACGATGAATTAGTTGTTTGAAATTGCAAAATTTAAAAAGGAAAATAATAATTTTTTAATTTTATATTTATGAATTTTATATTTAAAACTAAGTTTGTACATGAGAAATTGTTTATTTTATGTTTTTATTAGTATGTAAATATTAATTTATTTACATTTAATAACAAATTTTTAAATGAAATAAGAGCTAAGGATGATACAAATCAAGTAATTTTAGTTACTGAGATGAAAAAAAAAAAAAAATTTAGAAATATTTTGAGATGGAAAAAAAATAAATTTAGAAATATTTTGAGATGGAAAAAAAATAAATTTAGAAATATTATAAGATTAATAGATACAAAGTTTTAATTAAAAGGAAAAAAAATCATTACATAAATAGAAAGAAAGAGAAGCTTTTACATCTATTTAAGATAGATTCAATGAAATTTTGGTGGCAAATTTTGACTTGTAAAACTAAAGAAATAGGTATAATTCCCCTAATGGATTGGAATCCCTACCTCAAAAATATTTATGAATCCCTCAATGTTCTAGACAACACTCCAAATGTTTCGACGGATGATGATTTTTTTCTATAGAAGACATAAAGTTTGAGGTTATCCGACTCGCAAACAGAAAAGGTAAGGACATCGAAGGATACCAAGATGAAATATTAAAAATTGGAGTGTCTATTCTCACTCATCACATATAAAAGCTCTTCAATTTAGCAGTCATGCAGGGCTTCTCTAAACTGTAGAATCAAAGCCTCATTGTACGTATTTTTAAAAGTGGGGATAAAATTAATCCCTCCAATTATAGGACCATTACGATTATCCCCATTTTAGCCAAGCTATATTGAAGTATTTTGGAAAAGAGGATAAGCATATTGCTAGAAATCCATGGAAAAAGAGCTAACTAATAGGTCAGTTTTAGAGGCTATCATTCAACTATGGACCACCTTGTCATGCTTAGGATGATTGCAAAGGAGTGTCACAAAAATAAATCCAAACTCTTTTTTTTTTTGTTTCGTCAACTTTAGGAAATATTTTGACATTGTGCCTAGGACTAACCTTTGGAATAGGTTAGAAGAGCTAAAAGTTCCCTCTTAGTTGAGAGATGCTAAGGTACAATTGTTAAAGGTTGTTATTTCCAAGTTTAGGAGAACTAAGAGCTGGTTGGAAGAAATTAACTACAATATTGGAGTCAAGAAAGGTTTTCCTTTATCCCCTTCCCTTTTTGGCATATAGATTGATGAGTTAGAAGATTATTTGGAAACAGGTTGTGTTGGACCAACTCTTGCTAGTATAGTCACCATCCTTCTAGTATATGCTAATGATATTGTTCTAATGGAAAGGAATCCATATAACCTCAGAAAGAAACTTAGAATCCTCAAGGACTTCTTCTCTAATACATGGATGATAGTGAACACTCACAAAATGAAGGTTATGATAATTAAATCCTAAAAGAGAACATACAATAGTTTCATGTATGACGACAATCACTTGGAGGAAGTTCCTTTATACAAGTATCTTGGAATCGATATTCATCACAAGCTAAATTTGAACTATAGCAATGAGAAAAGGATAAATGGAGATGTAAAGCTTATTATGGGCTTGAAAATAATTTTAAATTGGTGGACCCTGACCATGGGATAAGAAAAAAATCCTCTTTGAGACTCTTGTCACTCTTGTTATCTTATATGGATGTGAAGTTTCCCTCAAGAATCCTGGAGAAAGATAGAAAAAATCCAAAAAAATTTAATCACTTATAATCTCAAAATTAAAGGAAATACATGCTATGATATCCTCCTCATAGAAGAGAGCATTTCCCCCATTGAGAGCACAACTATGATTAAATACTTAATGTACAAGAACAAGATAAACAACATGGATGACACAAGGCTCCCCAAAATTGCTTCAGACTCTAGCCAAAATCACCAACAACTTAAGTGGGGATGGAACAATGATTCCAAGTCTTGGATAAATAATTGGGGAATATAGGAAGAAGGTATTAAGTTGAATATCGATGATATTTAAAATATCATTCAAGCTAAATTTAAGGAGAATATTTGGTGAGATAAAAAATTAGACAATAAAAGAAAATTAAGATACTATAAGGAGGTGGTTAACCTTAATCTTGAATATCAAAAGTATCTCTCTGTTTTGAATAGTGTAAGGAAGAGAATCAATATTGCTAAAATAAGAAGTAATTCGCATGAGCTGTGTAGTGAAACTGGACATAAGAGAATTCTCAAAAAACTATGGCATGAAAGAATTTGTCACCTTTGTGACATTCAAAGGGTTGAACATGAAAAACACGTTCTCCTAGAGTGCTATGTGTATGCCCAAATTAGATCTCAATTTCAAAATATTTGTCACAATACCGACCTTCCTAATCATTAAAGTCATCAAAACTAGAGTGACCTTGGAATGCTTCTCTTAATGATTTTGGAACATTGAAATAATAGTCTAAAAAAGTCCAAGTAATCTCTTACCCTTGGGAGGAGGGTTTATGAATGTGAAAATGTATATGTTTCTTGTGTTACTAGTATGTATAGAGATGGAGATAAGAAATTACATGGAATTTATTTTTAATAGATGGATAATGCCTTTAAAATTAATAAATAAAAAAATAATGGTATTTAAATGGTTAAGAACATGTGTTTCCTTATAGGAGGTTACAAGTTCAAGAGGGGGTAAGGTATGTACACCTCTGTATACGTTAACAATCAAATCACTACACGAAAGGAATCCATGTTCCCTCAAACAAAAAGGTCTCATACACCAATTTAATGTCTATCTTAACCATAACCTTAAAATTAAATTATTCTTTATTATTATTATATTATATTTTTATTGATATTAATAAATATAAAGTTAAAAAATTTGTGTTAATATTTTTGACTAATTATTAATCAAAATATTTAATATACCAAAATAAATCACCTACATAAAACATATTTAATTTTAGAATTAAAAAAAAATCTATGTTAATATATATATTTTTTAATAAATTTATGATAATTATTAACACAAATACATTTTAAGGAGATATATTTCTTATATATAAAACATATATATAATAATTGAATGACTTATATATCACTAATGTGTTTTCGCATTCATAATATCACATCGATTATCAAAAAAATAGTTGTCACCGACCCACACACATCTAAACAAACCATCATAGTGTAATGCAACAACTTGCCAGCGGCATCTATTTGGATACTCACATTAGTCATTTCATTTCATTTCAGGAGGGGAGTCATAGCACATGGAAATAGGTTTTTGGGGGGGCATATCAAACTTTGGGAGTGGTGAGAATAACTCCATAGAATGGCTGGCTATTAAGAGACTTGGGAAAGCAGTTCCTCTTTATGCTCTCTTTAATCCCGAAGGCATTTTCATTTTCAAAAGTTCTAGTTGTAACAGTTGATAGTTTTGATCTATCTAAATGGGTGGCAATAAACCTTCTAAAATTTTCATAGCCAAAAAAAAAAAATACTAATTTTCACATACCCATTTCTAATTATCTGAAATGTCTTATATACCGATGATATCAATTCAAATCCAAGTTTGATATCCTCCATGAGGTTGCACATTTTGGCAAGTGCCTAGCATTTGCATAAACATAAACTAGAGATATTTATCATGGAGCTAGGTAAATTCAAAGTGCATATTAGACTCAAGTTTAAGTGGATTATGAGCATAAACATACAATGCAATTTTTAGATTCAATCTACTCTATAGATTTAATGTATTATTACATACCATCATGAAGAGAGCATGGATCCCTTCACTTTGGTAAATATAATTCATTTAGAGGTAGACTCGTGAATGATTTAAAGAATCCTTTATAATGTGGCATGGCATGTGCTTACTGAAGTGGTAGGAGGGTATTGCATGTCATCACCCACATTTAGAATTTCACCTCACTTTCTTTTTGACCTTCCATGTCAATTCCTCATGCCCCCCTTTACCTTTATGAGATTCACTTTATAATTTATTATTATATTTAATTAATTTATGGTTCACCTATTCCCCTCTATCCTCTATCACTTTACCACTTGGCATGATCTTAGCCATATATGTGAAAGGGGTTCCTTTCTTKATYCCCCACTTGCACATTGATATTGGATAATGTGACAATAAAGGATCCCCTCTCAAAACCATTTTACAATKGCACATTTGTTTCCCATCTCATATTGATGGTTGAGATTAATTTWAGAGGTATAACATTATTGAAATATTGTAACTTTGAAGAATATTTTACTTAAGACGGAGTTGAATAATATTATTATATTATATTTAATTAGGTCTTATTGTGCTTTAGTAAAAGTTGGTTCTATTGTGCCTTGACAATTAATTGTAAATTAACAGGGTAAAGTGACAGGTCGGCCTAGATATAATTATAGGTTGGCCAAACCACTATTTATAAGAGAGGTCATTGCCTCATTTGGTCACTCACCAACTTAGCTCTGCAGTGCGCAAGTCTTGGAGGATAAGTTGTTGCAACTGGGGGTGATGTCAAGGAGGGTTTATGGTCTATCTCTTGGTATTTCTTGGTCAAGTGGTGCGCTACTCTTACTAGTGAAGGAGTAGAGGAGGATATTTTGTTYAGTCTTTAGTCTATCTATATTGAGGAAGTTTTGTTGAKTTTTCTCCCCCATGAGGGTTTCCCAAGATAATTTGTGTGTCTCTATTGTTTATGTGATTGTCTCTCTTTCAATGAACTTATTTATSCAGCTAATGTGCTAAATGGTTATAATAATAAAGAAGAACTGTAACTGCTAGATATATAAGTAAAACTTCAGCATGGAATTAGAGCAAGCATGAAAGTGACCAATTCACAATTTATAAAGAATTATCTAGCCTCAACGCACCATCTCCCATATTCAGTTTTCAATGTTGCAACTGCTGCAAAATTAGGGTTTCTGCATAAACCCTAAGTATGATGTTTTCCTTTTTGAGGAGGATGTTGGAGAAAGTAACCACACCTAGGAACTCACCCTAGGACGGTGCATTTAGTCCTTGAATCAAAATTTTGAAATTTGGAGTTTGATAAATTAGGGTTTCCTCATAAAACCCAAAGTTGTAGTTGCAGTTGCAGTACTAGTTGCAGTTGCAGTACTAGTTGCAGTTGCAGTATCAATTGCAGTTGCAGTGCCAGTTCCTTCATAACAATTCCTTCATGCCAGTTGTAGTGCCAACACCAGTTTTAGTACCAGTTGCAGTGAAAGTTTTTGTGAAGTGTTAGGACTGATTTTTTTATTGTCCTAGTGCACCTTACCCTAGCAAATATCCAACTAACTTTAAGTTACAAGCTGAAGCACCTTTGAAGTTTTAAAGGTTCGTTATTTCTTTCTGCTACTACCGAATGGTGCCACTACCTACATATACTGTCAGAGGTATGTACTTACATATGTTCAAATTGTATCATTATTTTAAAGGGTACTTGTAGGAGAAAGGATCTTTTGTCTAAGAAAAAATCATAGATCCAGAAGGATCTCAAATCCAACACTTTCAAAGGAACTATGCACCACGGGTTTGATTACTTTGATATGCTTCTACTTGTTATGACAATATTGTAATCTTATGAATATCCAGGTTGCATTTTGATCTGTTGAAGTTATCATACTAACCATTGGTCAAAATTAAAGTCAAAGTATTAGATTGATTATAGTTGGGATTATAGAATTTATTCCCTAACTCAGATTAAGATAGCATATTGTCTTAGTACAGAGGAGAGGTTGAAGAAAGTACTCGTCATCTTGAGTGAAGGAGACTCAGAATAAAATAAACACACTCCTTCTTGAGGAAAAGACTCTAGGTTCCAAGTTTTATTGATTAAATTGATAAGATTCAAACTTGCACATGGAACAGACTATGCAAGTTGTATATATGACCGTATACATCCATGTACCGAAGAAGAAGAAGAAGAAGCTACTTTTGCTAGATACAAAAAATATCATATGGAGATATCAGAGGGAGCAAATGGATCCAAAGATAATATAAAATCAGACGGAGCCAAGCTTCGGAGGGAGAATGGAGACTCAGAGTAAGCTTGATCTCAGAAAGGATCAGATGGGAAAAAGAAACATCTTATGAATCATCCAATCTCAGTTTCATATGAATCTGAATCATCCACTTTGTATCGGTATCATCCACTCTCAGTTTCATATGAATCTGTTACCATGATAGAATAGAGGAGTTACTCTCAGAGTTCAGTAGCCACAGTGAGAATGGAGCAGTCATTCACAGCTTCAGAGCAACTACAGGTGCAGAGTCCCAATCCCAGAGGAACAGTTGTAGAGAGAGTAGAGGACATACTCTCAGGCAGTGAGACAGATAGCGATTTGAAGAAAGAACATAGAGCTAGGACATGATTGTGCATATTAATTTGCAGCTAATCAAGTGTACAGGTTGGTACAATATTATGTGAAAATTGGGTTTCAAAGTACAGAACAGGAAGACTCGTGTCTGCAAGTTGAAGCAAGATCTAAGAGTTTGGTATGGCAGGATTGAAAGTTTTCTCACGAGCTTGGGATTTACCAAGAGTAAATTTGATTCTAATATTTACTTCAAGGTTATGAATGATTATCTAGTTGTATTGCTAATACATGTGGATGACTTATTATTGACAGGAGAATAAAATCTCATCACAGATTGCAAAAGGAAGCTCGTTGTAGAATTTGAGATGAAATACCTAGGCCTGATGAATTGTTTCTTAGGTCTTGAAGTATAGAAGAGCCCATAAGAGATTTTCCTTAATCAAGGAAAATATGTTGTGGAAATTCTGAAGAGATTTGACATGATGGATTGTACAGCCATGTCCACTCCTATGGAGACGAATCTAAAGTTATTGGCAGATACTTTGTCAAAAATAATTGATGTTACTCTATACAGACAGATGAATGGTTTGTTGATGTATCTGATGAATACTAAAACAAATATATGCTTTGTTGTGAACACCTTAAGTCGGTATCTGGTGGAGCCCAGATGTGTTCACCTTGTAGCTGCAAAGCATGTCATGAGATACCTTAAGGGTACATTGGACTATGGCCTCTATTATACTAGATATTGTGACTTCAGATTGTATGGCTATACTGATTCAGATTGGGCTGGAAGTGCTTCAGACAAAAAAAGCACTTCAAAATGTTGTTTCAGTTTGGGGTTAGCCATGACTTTGTGGCAAAGTAGGAAGTAATCTATTATTTCTCTTAGCACAACATAAAAGCAGAGTACATTGCAGCATGCTTCGCAAGTTGTGAAGCCATATGGCTTTGAAAGTTGTTGACAAGTCTATTTGACATAGAGATGGATGCTACCGTGATCTTTTGTGAAAACTAGAGTTGCATAAAGATGATAGAGAACCCAGTGTTCCATGATAAGATGAAGCACATTGAGATCCTATACCACTACATTCATGACTTGGTATAGAAGGGAGTTGTGAAGCTCCAGTTTGTTAGCACAGATGCGCAAGTAGCAGATGTGTTGACTAAACCTCTATCTTATGTGAAGTTTGAGTACTTCCGAGACAAGCTTGGTGTAGCTCGAAAGGACTTCCCTCAAAAGGGGGAGTGATGTTGACGATACTATGGTATCATGACCACCAATTGGGAAACTCAGTTAGGACTTATATCCTGAGGGATCGATCATCCCTGGAAAGATATCGTGAGGTCCAGATGGATGGTCTATCAGAGTGCCTATGTATGTATATAATTGTCATGGTAAGTAGTGTGGTAGCTCATTAGGATTTATATCCTAGGGGATTTTATTATCCCTAGACAGATCTCGTAAGGTCCGGATGGATGGTTTGTCGGAGTGCCCACAGTTGTTGTTGTCGTTGTTGCTACTGTTGACAATCATGTCTCATTATGTTGCCATTGATGTTTTTGTTACATCTTCTTGTTCATGTTGATGTTCTAGCTTCATGTTGTTGATGATGTTTATGTTCTAGCTTCATGTTGTTGATGATGTTTATGTTCCAGCTTCATGTTTTGGGTGATTTTGTTGTTCCATCTTCATGATGTTGATGTTCCAGCTTCATGTTGTTGATGTTGATGTTCTAGCTTCATGTTTTTGACGATGATGATTTTATTCCAACTTCGTGTTCTTGACGTTGATGTTCCATCTTCATGTTGTTGATTATGATGATGTTACTCCAACTCCACACTATAGATGATGATCATGTTCAGTTTCTATTGATATTGATGATGAGAAAAAATTTCTGATGACCTATTGATATGACCAACAATGTTCCTGATGTTGATGATGATGTCCCCTCCTCTTGATGATGTATTGATTCCAGTAAGTTGTTATTAATGTTTTCAATATAATACCCTTCTTGTTAAGGGGGAGTGTTGAAATATTATAACTTTGAAGAATATTCTACCTAAGAGAGAGTTGAATAATATTATTATATTATATTTAATTAGGCCCTATTGTGCCTTAGTAAAAGTCGGCCCTACTATGCCTTAACAATTTATTGTAAATTTAGAGGGTAAAGTAACAGGTTGGCCCAAACCTAATTATAGGGTGGCCATACCACTATTTATAAGAGAGGTCAGTGCCTCATTTGGTCACTCACCAACTCATCTCTGCAGTGTGCAAGTCTTGGCGGACAAGTTGTTGCAGCTGGGGGTGACATCAAGGAGGGTTTATGGTCTATTTCTTGGTCAGGTGGTGCACTACTCTTCCTAGTGAAGGAGTAGAGGAGGATCTTCTATTCGGTATTTGGTCTATCTATATTGAGGAATTTTTGTTGGTTTTTATCCCCATGAGGGTTTCCTAGGATAATCTATATGTCTCTGTTGTTTTTATGATTGTCTCTCCTTCAGTGATATTATTTATGCAACTAATGTGATAAATTATTATAATAACAAAGGAGAATCGTAACTGCTAGTTTTATAAGTAAAACTTCAACAATCATGTCACTGCTTAAAATGGTTCATATCCTTCATACAAACATCACCCTGACAAAAATTAGGGAGGCTTTGTGACTTTGTGAAATACCACTTCCATAGCCTCCATAAATAGTATTTTATGACTTGTCTACCCCTACCATCATGGAACCTACCTCTTGACTACCATTGTTCACCCTAACGCCTCCAAATGACCTTATCAATCCACATCACTAGTACAAGTACATATAATTTTGGTTTTTTTCTTCACACACACACACACACAATCTATCTATTTACTTTTCCAAATAATTCCTCTCTTCCATGAATTCTACGTATTTGGATTCCCTAGATAAATATGACCCTTCCACCAACCAAATTTGATGTCATTGTTCCATTTAACCTTTGACTTTCATCCAAAATTGGTATTTTCTCAATTTCACAATTGTCCCCAAATGTTATAGATGCCAAAATATATAACCATGAATTTGAAAATACATGCCTATGTATATGATCCAGGTAGATATTGGTGGCCACCCACCTTTTCCAACTTTCTCAAAATAGTTTTCTGGCAATTTTGGAAATTTACTATTTTTAGCAGTTTTTAACTTCCAGGGCCATTTTGAGGGCCTAAATGAAAATTTTTCAGGATCAATCTTCTCAATGGTAGCCAAAGTCTCTAATTGAGCCCCCAATATGAATCTTCTCAACAATACATTTCCAACGAACTATCGTGCACCCCAAACGGAGATCGTATGCCAAAGTTACGCCCTCGGGAAGTTGATACACCAAACTACCCAAAACAAGGTCCACAAAACTGTTGGCTTTTCATCTTCTAGGGTTAAGGTTTTGGATTTTATTTATGATAAAAAGGAATTTGGAGACTCATTGTAAAATCATTTTCTCATGAATGTGAGTAGCCGTCACATCTCTTATCAGAGATAAGTTGCCACCATTCTAACAAGTCTTTCACTCTGTATTTTTACAGTCTTTGTACATTTTCGCTCATTAATAGAAAATTGAGTATTATTGTAATCCTTTGTTTATGGTTGCATATCTGATACATTTCTATTATATTATGGGATATTTGAGATATCTCTATACATTACTTTATTATATCTCAGCTCTCATTCAGTGCTGAAAATAATATGGATCAGTGGTACCAGAGTAGGTCGTTCTTGATCGTTTTTTCAGTGCATGTCTCCGACGAGGTCTGAGTATAGCAGGTTGGGTATCGAGCTTGTTTCTCTTGAAGACAATATCTCTTTCATGCCCAAGAAACCCCCCATGGCGGAAGAAAAGAAAATTGATGGAGCAGACGATTATATCAATATGTTGCTTGAGCAAGCTCTCATGCGACAGAGGGACGAAATGATGGAGGATTTTTCCCACATCCTTAAACGCCTACCAATAGAAACAAACACATCTTCATCAAACAACCACTTTGGAAGCACCTCTCCTTTCAAGGTACCGGTTAATTTTTATATTCCCATATTTGAAGGTCAGATAGATTTGAATGCCCTAGACAAATGGTTAAATATGCTAGAAGGTTATTTCTATTTTCACCATTTTTTCGATAGGGAAAAGATCACCTTCACACTCCTTAAAGCTATTCCCGATGTCAAACATTGGTGGGAAACTTACTAGGATACAAATTCCACAGAAGAGTCTAGAATATATGGGGTTGATCCCACTTGTGATTATTTTATGGACACGGTAAAGGAAGAATATTACCCTATTGGAAACTATGAGGCCCAATAAATGAGATGGACCATACTACAACAAGAGAGAGGCCAAGCAGTTCTGGAGTTCACCAATACCTTCCATACCTTGCACACCAAGTTGGGTATCAAAGACTCTAAACGAAATTTGTTTCTGAAATACTGTGGGGCTCTACACAGACACATCCAAACTGAAATGGATTTTCTGGACATCTCATCACTCAGTGCTTCTTATCAATTTGTTATTAAAATCGAGCAGAAATTTAAGCACCAGAAAAAATGAGAGTTCAAGTCTACAAATACACATCAAACAAAGTATGATAATGATGACCCTAACAAACTGTCTCCCAAAAACTAGTCCAAGCCACATGAAAAGAACGATCACAGGAAGACGAAGAAGGACACTGGAAAATGGTGTGATTTCCACAAAATCCCCTGGCACAACACCGATGAATGTCACTCAAAACAATCATTGGTGGCTGAAATCAAAGACAAGGAGCCGAACCCTGATTTAGAATATGATTCAGAAAACACTAACAGAAGATAGATCATCGATGCAGACCCCACTGCTATTGTCGTGACTGCAACAATTCAACTAGAAGAACCAATAGATCCTGAAGAGGGGGAACAACTATTTCATTCACATATGTGAGTGAAGGGGACCCTGCTGCATTTTATTGTTGATAGTGGAAGCCAGAAGAACCTCATCTCAACAGAGGTCATCAAACAATTTGGATTATCGACAACACCACACCCACAACCATATAACATCGGGTGGCTTTTCCAGGGATGAGATCTTCGTGTCAGCCAGTAGTGGCTATTTTCATATGACATCCATCCCTTCAAGAATGAGGTATTATGTGTTGTTGTCCCAATGGATGTCTGTGATGTTCTCTTGGGCCAACCATATATGTGGAAGAGCCATGATATCTATGAGTCTCGACCCTGTAGTGTCATTTTTACTCTGGGGGGTCATCTCTACAGGATACCAGAGGTAGTTCTGACTACTATCCCACCTAAACAGTGTCGCAAGGTAGTATCTCATACTACAAAATTCATTTTCTTCACAATTTGTTCAAAAGGTGAACAAAAGAATAATGCAACCACTGCAGCCTTGGACCAAGCACCTTTTATCCAAAAAAAGTAGGTCGACAAGAATGCAACAAGTCATAAATATTCCTTATGCACATAGACATGTCATGTAGCCATACTAGTTAAAAAGTTCCAACCCTTCCAGCTACAGGTTCATGAAAACCTTTAAAAAGCTACGCAACACAACTTCTCCAACAAGGCAAGCAACTCATCAAGATGCAGATTCAACAAACTCTTTTCCCTTTCCCCCGGGCACTCAAGGCAATGGAGATCATTGTTTCCTAAGGAGGGAGGATTGATACAGGTGGATATCAGTGGCCACCCACCTTTTCCAACTCGCTCAAACAGTTTTCTGGAAATTTTGGCAATTTACTATTTTTAGCAGTTTTTAACTTTTGGGGCCATTTTGAGGGCCTAAACGAAGGTTTTTTTGGATCGTTCTTCTCAATGATAAACGAGGGCTCTGATTGATCCCCCAAAATGAATCTCCTCTACAATACCTTTCCAACGAGCTATTGTGTGCCCCAAACAAAGATCGTATGCCAAAGTTACGCCCCGAGAAGTTGATACACCAAACTACCCAAAACGGGGTCCATAAAACTGTTGGCTTTTCATCTTCTAGGGTTAGGGTTTTGGATTTTATTTATGATAAAAATACCTCTAGAGCCTCATTATAAAATCATCTTCTCACGGATGCAGTAGCCGTCACATCTCTTCTCAGTGATAAGCTGCCACCCTTCTAGCGAGTCTTTCACTCTGTATTTTTACAATCTTTGTACATTTTTGCTCATTAATAAAAAATTGTGTATTACTATATCCCCGTGTTTATGGTTGCATCTCTGATACATTTATATTATATTATTGGATATATGAGATATCTCTATACATTTCTTTATTATATCTCCGCTCTCATTTCGTGACGAAAATAATCCGGATCAGTGTATTGTAACTGGAATCAAATTTAGGAATTTATCCATTATTCCAATAATCAGTAGATGAAAAAAAATCCCCAATTATGTTCCTTGAGGAATTATGTCAAACACATAATTTGAAAATTACAATTTCCTTCATATCCAAACTGGTTTTTGGACCATACAACTCCAGTGATGTAACCAATAGATCCATTACTACTTTATAATGTAGCCAACCACCTATATAACACTATTGAGTTAGTGTACTCCAAATTCCTTCCACTAAATTAAATATATTCTCTAATGCCACTTTGTAATGCACCCAACACCCTCTGTCCACCCTTGAGGATATGGGATACCTTCTTGGAACCATAAATCTCCTTCATCTTATTGCTTTGATACCATATTATAATTTACCCAACCATATAACTAGGTTGAGATCCACATCTTATAGATATGATACCACCCTTTCCTCATTTTCCTACCATTATATGGATTAATGCACGCAAACAAGATAATGCGGGCTCATGCAGACACGATTACTCAATCACATATACTAATGTAGATTTATACATGCATATATTACAACATTCCTTTCATAACTTAAAATAATTAAATCACCATAATTACAATTCACTATAAACACTTATCTTTATGGGAAAGTCAGTCATTAACTGGTTGCAAAAAAGGACATTCCACCCAACAATAAGATCTATATTTCATGTACTCTTTCAACAATAGGGCCGCACCTAATTTGGGGCTATGATACAACAAGGAGGAAAATACCTATGGATGAAAATAATCCTCTCACACAACCCAATTTTCCCATAATTCACAAGATGCAAACTCTCACATGAATTCCAATATTTCATAAAGTAATCTCTTTCCCTTTCATCCTACACAACCCAGGGAATACTATAGTCTTCTCTTCCATGTAGTCCTTTGGGCTATCCCACTTTCCTACATGGATTCAACATAGGCTGTTCGACAACACAGGTATTCCAACAGAGGACGGGCACCTTTAGTAACCACTCACATAACCAGATCAAAGATCAACACACCAATGTTTTCACGTGGTAAAACCCCTACGGGGAAACATCCATGGTCCCAACCAACGCGACCACTTGGAGCAGTATATTAATGCAAAGAAAAAGATTACAAAGAGAGTTTACAAGAGAGTTTCTCACAATCGATTATTGACAAATGACCGTCCATGCTCTTTAAATAGAGATCATGGACCAATTGGGTATTACGCCACATATCAATGGCTGTTAAGATTGATGAGAGTATGAACTGTCAGATCACTCTATGTCGGGAACATATCGTGAGCATCAGATTTCCTAACTACAAATGCATACTAAAGAAACAGACTTTTACCTAACGACATATTAGACCAAGTAGATCTTAACTAACTCCTAAGATTCTAAATATCCTAACATCCCCCCTTAAGAACAACTTGGGATAGGATTGAAGGATTTACAATAGTGACAATATATTAAAAAAATATTATATATATTAAAAAATTATTTTAATAATTAAAAATTCTAAAACTTTAACAAACTTTACAAAAATTTGCCAATAAAATTGATAAGTCAACTCACTTTGACCAAAAATCTATCACTATATTCCCTGCTTTAGTAGAAACTAATAAATATCACTTATTGGAGCATGCTCTGAGTATACCTAGTTAGGAACATCACATGTATTTGGAGATAATGGAGATATCATCAACTTGTATTTGACTACCAATAACATATAATCATGTACCTTTTCACTAGGAAAGTGGTGTGCTTTCCTACCATGGTAGGGTTTTCTTTCTCACCTCTTGTGGATTTTATTGTTGACTCAAATTTGAATCACAACTCAATATTTTATAATTGAGCAAGCCGAGACTCTCAAGTAAATGAGTGAGCTAATGGGATGGATAAAAAGCGCCCTACCACTACCAAAATATGGTTACGGCTCTATTCTACTCACAATGAGGGTCTCCATGACTTGGAGAATCTTATTCCTTGTGATAAGGGGAAAGATTCATAACATCATTGATTTGGTAGGTTTTGCAACCTCACCAAGGCCATTGTACCTCGTCATATGAGAAGGAAATATATTAATATACACCAATCCATCAATCTTTAATATATACATTAATTTAAAATGTTTTTTTTTAAA
>ML797853.1:167270-178887 GCA_009831015.1 Picea engelmannii
ATTTAATGTGTGTGTGTATATATATATATATATGTGTGTGTGTGTGTGTAATAGGGTCGACCTAATAGTAAAGGGGCCTCATGTGTAGGTGTAAATATGTATATATAGAGATCATGTATTCATTATTGAGGACATGTGAATAGGGATGTATGAATGTATTTGGATAATTGGAGGAGGTTCTCCCATTCTTCAATGATTTATTGTATAAATTATCTATCTTGTATTTTTGCTCCACACTCACATTTTGTACATGGTGTGTACTTCTGGTTTATTTTTGTATTTTAAGTATTTGGTACATTACAATAATCTCTTCAGAAACCCTTGTTTCCTACACCTTAAAACACATTTCTCATAACTACTCTTGATGGACATTTTCAATGATCGTTTAACAAGTCTTTTGTTAGACAATTAGATGATTAAATACATTAGAGAGCTAGTATTCCAATATAGAGGTGGTGTCTAAAGAAATTGCTACGCAACTTAAACACAATTAAGCATATCTTTGTGTCTTTAAGGTGGATTTATTGTGAATCCTACATAAATTGAGAAACCACACTAAGAGAAAAGTAAATATCAAGTTGATTGTGAATCAAATAGATAAGGCTATTGACAAGTTATCAATAAAGAGTAGAATCACACTCCTTTTTTAGCTCCACTCTTGACTAATAAGGTGTATAATAAAGTTTACAATCTTCCATTCTAAACTTATGTAAAATATTCAATACATATTTAGGATAAACAATAGATATACCATCATCCATTTCTAGAATTGGATTTCCAAAATGAAATGCAACACACCAATATTAGTCATCTCAAATGTATCTATTGATTATTTCTTCAAACCTGTAATTAAATTAACATTTCTTCCAATAATGAATAATTCATCCATATATAGTGAAACAACTAATATTTCACCATTTGCATGCAATACATAGATAATGTTATCTGATTCAAATAATTTGACACTAAGATTGGGGGAAAATCAATCAATCTTCTCATACCATGCTCTGGGGCCCTATTTCAAGCCATACAATGATTTCTTTATTCGACACACAACACTTCCATCTTTATCAAAAGTGGGGGTTGCTCCATATAAATCTCTTTAGTGATATCAACATCTTGAAAATCAAGTTTAGCATCTATATAATGTACCTCCCATCAAAATTGAGCCATAAGTGAAAGAATCAGTCAAAAATAGTTCATACTTACAACTAGGGAAAAGGTGTCAATTTAGTTGATGCCTTCTTGCTAAGAAAATCCCTTAGCTACCAAATGAGACTTATGTCTTCCAATAGCACCTTAAAATGTGAATTTGGTCTTTTAGACCCATTGACATTTCACTACATTATCTCCTTTCCATCAAGGAACTAAATCCCATCTCTCATTATTCATTAATGAATGAAAATTATGAACCATATAATTATCTCATTCATGTTGATCACATGCATCTATATATGTATTTGGATCACTTGCCTCTATAACACATTACATTACAAAAACAATACTATGATGTTTATGACTTCTAATGAGTCATTGAGATCTTTTGAATCAACTTTGATGGGTTAAATTGTCTTGGTCACCCATTTGGGAAGACAAACCTCCATTTTTGAAGGCATTCTTGTACCAATATCATCATTTCATAACTAAATAGGGGTCCCAAATATTTTGGTCAATTATTCTATGGAAGTTTGACTGATCCAAATTGGATCCTCACCCAAAATATTCTATAAAATTGTAATAAGCAGGTAATGTTTTGTTTTATTTCATTTTGTTTTTTTGGCAAAATTGGAAGGAGAAACGAACTATGTGATGGTTGGCCTTCCATAGGAATCCCATTAAAATAATGAAGGTTTTACTGAAGGGGGAAGCAAGGAGAAATGGGAAATACAATAGCATGAATTAGATCTTGGATAGTGCAACCTACTTGAAGATCGATGGATGAAGAACTTAAGGAACCTCTCCATGATGAGTGAAAGGTGCATTTGAGCCATGGGCATATGATTTTTTCTTTTGTTCGGTGAATAATAATACTCATCTATGTATAGCTCATCCCTCTATATTTATCTCCCAATATTGATGAAATTCCCATTAAATGTTGGTTTTCCAATGTAAAATATGTGTGTTAATGGTGAGTTGTATCATTGTGTTAATAGTTGTGTGACTGTGTTAATGGTTGGTGCTTGAATGTTTTCTTTGGTTATTGAAAGTAAATGCCAAAACATAACTTACCTTCCTTTGGGTTTAATTGTTCATAGTAGGGCCAATTGTTCACTTCCCTGGGCATCTTCCCTTTGTCGCAGAGCATTGGTCGACTCATTTACACATTTTCTTCATTGTTGGGATTTTCTCCTTTGTCCATGGGTTGTTCATAACCATCTATTGTTTTCTGGTCAATTTTCCTTTGCCCACAAACCATACATAATATTTTGTTAATTGTTGGGATTTTTTCCTTTTTCCATAGGCCATACACAAGCCATACTCAATGTTCTAATGTTTTGTGGGAATTTTTATTCATTGTTGGTTGACTAAATCCATCCATAGAACATTGTATTCACTATTGGTTGAATTAATTCGCCCCTTCAATTTTTTTCTCCATTGTTGGATGAGTAAATCCATCCATTGAGGATTTCCTTCATTGCAGGTCTTGGACATAGACATCAGTATGCAATTAGTGATGGGTTTAAACCTTCCCATACACACAATTTAGGAACCTAATTGGCATTGGTCTGGCAACCATAAACAATGCAAACCAAGAATTAAATAAGCCAAAGAATAGAGAAGCAAATTCATTCCATAGAAGCATCCATGTTGATGAAATGGATAGGCCATAGTCCCATTGTTTATGGATCAGATGGTATCAAAGAAGGTTCATTAGAGACCTTGAAGTAATTTTCATGGGAAAATCCTGGAACAAGGAGAAGTTGGAAGACTTGAGAAACTTCAACAAGTAGATTCAAGAGGAAAGCTTATATTTTAAAACAAAGATCATATGAGTTGGAAAACAAACTTTCCAACTACCGGGACTCCTTCACCACCATGAGTGAAGAATTAGATAGGAGAAAAGTGAAACTCTTGTAGTTTGGGGAGAATTCATCGAGCAAGATAATTCACAAGAGGAGAGGTTCATCGAATCACTGCTCAACTATAAAAAGACTTGGAAGTGAAAGAAGAGGCCTTAAATAATATATAAATAGTTTTCCAAGAGACCAAGCAAGCCCCTTCAATTTCCATAGTCAAATATAGTACCATGATGGAGGAAAACATGGTAAAATCACCTTCTAAGACATTTTCTCAAGAAACCTGGTGACTTTGAGAAGCACACTAGAGGCATCAGTTCCAAGATCATGATGAAAATGGGCTATGATGGTGAAGGGCTTGGCAAGGAAGGCCAAGGTATTTTTATTCTCATTGTATCTCAATAGACGCCCAATCATGAAGGCATGGGATTCAATGGACAAGAAGCGAGGAAATGTGTAGCTAAAACCACTTTTGTCAAGGAAAGAGGAACTGGAAAAGAAGCCATGTGAAGGAAGCCACTCAAATATTCTTGTAGAATCTTGGAAGAGGGAAGAAAAGAGGTGATTCTATGATATGTATTATCTCCAAATATTGGGGAACCAAAAAACCAAGCTAGCAAGCATCATTATAAACCTAAGAGGTATGGCATAGTTTATTTATGTTGCAATAAAATGGGTCATAAAGCTAATGATTCTTGGTGCTCTAGAAGTCAAAGAAGCCCATGAAAGAACTATTTCCAATACTACAAACTCATTAGACATTGGGAAATCAAATGTTGGATGCTTCCCTTGGAACTCCATCCCAAGAACTAAAGACCCAAGATGAAAACTTGGAGAGTCAAATTCAAGGGCAGAGAAGTTTTTTTCACTTGTATCCAAAGGAGAAACAATTGTACAATGACCTATTGTAGTATAAAATTCCAATTTTATCCATGATAAGGACAACAAGGTTATGCCTAAGGTATCCCCTACTCAACTCTTATCTTCCATCCTACAATGAAGGCACCATTTCTTGGAGATTTTTTGACTTCTAATCGATGAAGGGAGAAGAATAAGATTGAAGGGAGTTGAACCTTTTGGGACAAAAATCTTGCAAATGGGGAGGTGTGATCTGCATTGGATCCATCCCAAGAATATTTTGTAAATTTTTAATAAGCAAGTAATGTTTTTTTTTTTTTTGGAAAAATCAAAAGGGGAAACAAATCATGTGATGTTTTTGCTTCCAAAGGAATTCCATTAAAATAATTAAGGTTGTAGTGAAGGGTGAATACAGGATAAATGGGGAATATAATAGTAGAAATGAGATCTCAAAGAGTGAAACCTACTTGAAGATCGATGGAAAAAGGAGTTAAGGAGTCTTTCCATGATGAGAGAAGGTGCCTATTAGCCATATGATTATTTTTTTTGGTTTTGGAGTAAGAATACACATGTATGTATAGTTCACCTCTTTATGTTTATCTCCCAAGCTTAATGAAATTCACATTAAATGTTGTTTTTCCAATGTAAAATATGTGTGTTAATGGTGAGTTTTATCACTGTGTTAATGGATGTTGCTTGAATGTTTGATATGGTTGTTGAACGTATATGCCACAACATAACTTACCTTCCTTTGGGTCAAATTTTTTTATAGTTGGACCTATTTTTCACTTCCTTGTGCAACTCCCTTTTCCAGAGAGCATTGGTTGACTCACTTACATGATTTCTTCAATATTGGCTGTTTTTCCCTTTGCCCACAGGTTGTTCACGGTCATTTATTGCTTAATAGTTTTTTTCCTTTTCCCATAGGTCATCCACAACATTTTTTTAATTGATGGGTGCTTTTAATTTTCCCATACACTATACGTAGACAATACTCAATGTTCTAATGCTACCTAGTCATTTTTCTTCACTGTTGGATGACCAAATTCATCCATAAAACATTTTCTTCACTACTAGTTGAATCAATTCACCCATTGGGAATTGTTCTCCACTTTTTTATTACTAAATCCATCGAGTGAGGATTTCATGCATTGAGGTTATTGGACACATAGATCATTGTGTAGTGATTTTTGGTCTTGAACCTTCCCATAAACACATTTTTGGATCTTAATTGGCATTGGTCTGGAAACCATAAACAATGTAAACAAAGAAGTAAACAAGACAAAGAGTAGAGAAGAAAATTTATCCTACAAAAGAATGCGTGTCAATGAAATGGACAGTCCATAGTCCCACCATTTTTGGATCATCAACTATAGGTCAATTCTAGCAAAGAAGTTAACTGACTAGTCTATAGTCTTGATAAGTAGTTAGTCAATCCAGAATTTCCTAGAATTTCCAATGGATTACTACTCAAAAAGAAAAAAAGAGGAAGTCAACAAAGTGATATATGATATCTTTTCATTAAGAACATTATGTCTACAAATATGACAAGGTAAAATAACGTGTAGACCTTTGACTCTTCAAAGCAGTGCATCATGATACAAGCATGAAACTTTGCATCCAATTTCTTCCATGCTAAAAAACATCATCCCATTATATGCACCCAAAGGTTCTAAGATGTTCCAGTGAGTGTTTTCTTCCACTCCATTTTTTTTTATTGTAGTCACATCCCATATAGTCTTATTTGGAATCATATTTCACAAATATATTGAGTAATATATAGCCTCTACCCAAAACTTAATCGACAGGGATTTGGCCTAAAGAAAACAACATGACATTTTTACCAAATTTTGAATTTTTATTTCAACAACACCATTCTGATGAAGTATGTAAGGTTCATATCTCTACCAAGAGATACCAGTCTATGACAAGTACCTTTCAAAATCCTTACCTACATATTCTCCTCCATTGTCTATTCTTAACCATTTTAGAGGCCAACTACATTGTTTTCAAGCAATGCCCAAAATTCCTTGAACTTTTCAAAGACATGAATTTTATTTTTCAAGAAATATACCTAATTGTATCTAGAAAAATTGTCAATGAAGATCAACTTATACCTTTCACCAACTAGTGATGGTTTGTTCAGGAAACATAGGTCACTATGGACAAGTTATAACTAGGTCTTTTCTCTATTTAAAAGGTAGTTTGGTGATTATTTCCTAATATACATAATTCACATACCCCATCCCATAAAGGGGAAAACCTTAGATAATCCACTAACCATGTTGTGTTTCAACATCAATTTCAAGATTGAAAATTTTGCATGTTTAAGTCATTCATGCCAAAGTCTACTCAGATCATTAGTGTGAGTTATGAGTGAATTATTTCATGGATATTTCTTGGGAATGCCATAGAACTTATACATTCTATTCTTAAAATTAAGGAAACCTCAATGACAACAACACAGATTTTTTCCATATCCTTCACAAAACATGATCTAGTAAAAACTCTGCGTTCTTGAAAATATGATTTAGTTGGTATACAAACAATAAACTGGCACTCAAGATAGGAACAAGGTATACATCAATGATCACAACATTTTGGCATTCAATCTTTCCATAACTAGAAATAATAATTGCATAATCATTTGCTTCAAATATTTCATTTTTTGTTTCTTTTTTTTATGAAGAAAATAGAAAAGCATGTTTCACCACATGAAGGGTGCAACTAAATTTTACTATGGATTCACTTTGAGAAGTATGAGCATGCAAGGATTGAGAAGAACTAATATAAAACATATATTTATCATCCTTACCTTCTAAAGTTCATTTCCATGGGTTGATCAATCATTCAATCAACACATATCCTTCAGTATTCTTCATTTTCTCCTCTAGGTCCTTGGTCTTCTACCAAAAAACCTTCTCTATATGACCCAACTTCCTTCAATAACAAAAAATATTCTTCTTTCTACCTTTCTTAATCGAAATTTAATCACCATGTTTCTTCTTAATATTTTGGTCAATGCAATCTCACTCTTTCTCTCAGTTGCATTGTTGACCACTTTCTCTATAGTTTTGTTGACCTTTTTTCTTCAACAAATGGGCATGTTTCTTAACCTCAAGGTTCCCTTCATCAAGAAATTCACATGTGTCGTAATTAATTAACCAAAGAAAGAGTCAAAAGAATAATCCTTACCATCATATTTTTTTGGACGCCCAACAATCTAAAATAGATCCAAACAATTGAATGGTTGTAAGACTCAATACTTGCAAGTTAGTTTTCCAATTCATGAAGGTTAGATGAACTAAGAAAAATAATGTAAATGTAGAAGTAAAAAAGAGAAAAAAATAAATAAAATAAAAAAAATAAAAAATAAAAAATAAATAAAATAAATAAAATTATAAGAAGAAAAAAATTCAAATAGGAGAGAAATGGTTGTAAGACTAAATACTTGCAAGTTAGTTTTCCAATTCATGAATGTTAGATGAACTAAGAAAAACAATGTAAATGTATAAGTGAAAAAGAGGAAAGAGAAAGAAAAAAAGAGAGAGAGAGAATTATAAGAAGAAAAAAATTCAAATATGAGAGAAATGATTGAGGAATGATAAGTGAAAGATCATGTTTGTTGGCCTTCCCATTTTCCTATATCTCCCTATTTCTTCCTATACTTCACTCTCAAAGGGATTTTGGGTTGACCAAGAGAAGAGAGGAGGCATAGAGAGCTATGAACTACATTATAACTAGAGATTGTCGAAATAAGAAATGAGAAAACATTCTAAGTTGATTTTTATGTTTGGGTTTCCATGGTAAAATATATTATTCCATTGTCTTGAATTGCTATGTATTGTGTGCTTTCACATTTGCATGTGTCTTAATCTATTGGTTGTTATGTTAGATTAATTAGAAATTTTAATTCTTGGTCTGTGTGAACCAATGTATTCATGGATATCCAACATTCTAATGTGGATTGAATCGATGGGATGTTGAATTAAAAATAGGCACTATGAATCCCTTTGAGTAGTCAATAACCTTGTACACTGGCATAAAAATCACGGTTTTTGAATCATAGAATTTACACAAGAATGACATACAAATGTGATAGTTGATCTATATTGGTTGGTGAATTCCCCACACTACTGAAACCCAATGGTTGAGAGCTTTACCATCCATTTATTTTGTCTCAGAGATCTATGTTTGTGATAGAAGAACTACTGACATTGTTTTCTTTCCTAACGAAATTGCTAACTTTGTCTTCTTGTATTTATAAATTAGTCCATTTATGAATCCAAACCATTTGCATTCCCACTTTTATTTATTCCCATAATACATTACAAATGAGTAAATGGGTGGTTAGGTGTACAAAGAAAAAATGTACTCCCTATGTATCCAATTCATAGAGTTGTCCATCACCTACTAAAACCTTTCCCATGTGTTGTGTAAGTCTAGTGCATGTCCTCATCCTTTTTGCATAGGATCTTAGCATATAGTCTCCAAATTTGAGGTAATTCAAACTTGAGTTGATATTTTTTTTATCGCATTAGCTTGCAAACTCCAAGTTATGGCTCTTACACCATACCACTCTTCATAAAAAAAATTCATTGGAATGTTGTTTTATATATGGAGAAAAGTGACCAAGTTAATAAGACTACGCATCTAAATATTGTGGTCTACAATCACTCACATTTTCAATTCTCACCATCAATCCAAATTGACCAAGGATGATGTTCTCTTCATGTATGAGTCTACATTGTAGGAATTATGAATTGACTATGGGATGCTTGATTTTGATATCCAATAAGGATACATTGACGCCAACAACATCAGTGATTGAAGGTTAAGAAAATACACTAATGGAGATTCCTCTTTTAGTATTTCTAGAAGAACAATGACTATGATCTTGTTGTGTATCAAAAAATCAAATCTAGAAGAAACTTACTACTCCCCATGTTCCATACAAATCCAAGGAAATTCATGCTTTTATTCCGTAGAAACTCAAGAAAAGTCCTCTTTCAATTGTAGCAGTGGATATCTTTAATTGATCCAATAAATCATCAATTATAGGAAGAGGATATATGTTCTTTACTATAATTTTTTTAAGTGCTTGAAAGTCAATACACATCCTCCAAGTGCCATTTTTTTTGGAAGTAATACAATAGGATATCCACATGGAGAGGAACTGGGCCTTATCATCCCTTTATCGAGAAGCTCATGGACTTTCTTCTTTATCTATGCATTCTCTATCATTGATGACTTGTACATAACAATGTTAGGAAGAGGAGAATCATGTTGCAAGTAAATTTCATGTTCAACCTCCCTCTTAGGAGGAAACCCTGTAGGTTCCAAAAATAATTCATCATAGTTAGATATGATCCTTACCAACTCCTATTTATGATCTAGATCACAACTTGATAAAGCATCGAACATATCTTCTTCTTTTTGTTTCACCATCATGAGAACAAAAGTTTTACTGGCATTCACGAGTCTCTTTGTTTGTCCTGTGCTCACTAAAGAAACATTAGTTTTGATACGATGAGCTCTAACAAGAAATTCAATCCCATCCTTGAAAAGGTGGTATTTATTCTCCTCATGATAAAATATAGCTTTTCTATCAAATAGATATGGACTACCCAAGACAATGCCGCAAATGTCAAGATGAAAAACATATAACTGAACCTCATCAAAGAACTTATTTGTAATTTGAAATATGATATTACAATACTTCGTCACCTGCAACTTAGCATCGTCACACGCCCAAACTAATGGATATGAGTTTTTATGAGGTGTTTTCTTTAAACCCAACTTCTTAACAATTGCTTCAAATATTAAGTTAACTTGAGATACACTTTCAAACAAAGTGGCTATCTTTGTATGATTGACTACGACCCTCACATGAAAAATCTTGCTTCTTTTCTTTTGATCAATAACAATTTCCGATTTAGTAAATTGAACTGGAGAATCAGTGGTAGATATACCTTTGCTTCTTATTTCCATGATCTTAGATTCATCTCCTGAATTTGATCCCATATCCTATTGAGCTAATGCAATAGTCTTCTACTTCCCTTTATCATGGAACTTCTTTACACATTTCTCAAACTAAGAAACAGATTACATCATCGAATTCCTTGTGAAATTTCGAAAAAAAATGAGTATAAAGTTCATAAAATTTCGTCCAAGAACCTCTTAGCACACATTACAGTGCAATCCCAAGGTTCTGACACCTCTAGCATGAACCTAGAGACCCAATCTGTACTCTGCAAAATGATTTTCCTTGCCTCAGTCTGCACACCCCTTAACTAGGGCACGGTCCCTAACCCCTTAACTAGGGTACGGTCCCTAACCTTTGATTGCAACCTATATTTGTTGGCGGGTTTTTGTAATAGAATGTGCCTTTGACACAACGGTTAAGGTGTATGATTAATATATGGTAGGTCATGGGGTCAAACCCCGTCAAACATGCCATAGATTATGGTATTTTGTTGTAATGTTTAAACCATATCAAATAGTTCGGTGGTATTTGTTTAGAGCCTCACGATCTTTGGGGTCACGGTTACATGGAAATCCACATATACCAAGGTCAAGGGCTTATCCGTCATCCCTATTTTTGACCAATGAATCAAACAAAAAACTTTAAATACATTCATCGTCGTATACAATTAAGACCCGCTTGTATTGTGTAATGGTGAGGTATTTGGATGGAAAGAGGGAGACCCGAGTTCGATCCTCCAGGATCCCAACCAAAATTTTAAATAACTTTATCCATACAGGGCCAATGGGAGGCTCTCAGCCTCTCATTGGTCAATCATTGCCATGTGTCCTTACACAATTGGTCCACCTGTGCCATATGGACGCCAAGTCACCTACATGGCCAATGGGAGGCCCGCAGCCTCTCATTGGTCAATCATTGCCATGTGTCCTTACACAATTGGTCCACCTGTGCCATATGGATGCCAAGTCACCTACATGGTTAGACATATGGTGTGCCACATGGTGCTCCAAGGTGTTGCCACATTTTCACCTTAAATATGTATGGTCTTGCCACATGTCACCCTTGCAGTGGTGAAACATGTCACCTTTGTCCTTTTGACTTTGACTTTTTGGCCTATTTGACCTGAATTTTGACCAACCATATCTTTTGCATACAAACTCTATTTGAGGCAATTTGTGCACCATTGGAAAGCTATCGTTGAGCTCTACGCAATGAATTCTTTTTTGAGAGCATTTGCGACAATCAAATTTTGATCATTTTTAATCCTTCTGGACCTCTATGAGCGTTCCAAATCCTCCTGGACCTATGTGAGCATTCCTAGGTCCCCTTGGATCAATAGTGCAATGGGGCATTTCATCTTTACGAAGCATGGGTTCAGTTTTTATCAAAGAATCAATTAGTCATTTAGGGTCATATAGTTGAGGTGATGATGAAAAGGAGCCCATTGTACATGGGTAAGCCACATTGTTCATTAACCCCATCTATGATATTCATAGTCTAGTTTGAGAAGTTTTTCCCAAGAGTTAATACAATCGCAAGGCCAAACATGATAAACATTGTGTAGATCATCATTTTTATAGGGGAGACAGAGTTTATATATATATATTTAGAAAAATTGTTTTAAGGAGAAATACACAAAGATCAAGCCACTTAGATATGGCCCTTACACCATCATTGACCAAATTGCAGACAATGCATTTCAATTAGACATACAAGTTTTCATGGGCACTCATCTAGCCTTGAACACATATCAACA
>ML797854.1:0-37616 GCA_009831015.1 Picea engelmannii
GTGTTGTCTTCCCTGTAACCTCAGCCTGAGTCTAGATTCCTTGCCTTGGGGTGGAGCTCGGTCCCAGCTCGGGGGTGACCTACTGTTGAGATGATGAACAGTGTGGTCTAAGGCTGGGAGGTTCGTGGAAGGCCTGCACTTGGGTTGTGAATGCTACAACAGATAAAAGATAAGTAATCTGAGTTATGTTTTAACACATTGGACATGACTGTGTTGGTTTGTATCATGTTTTCCGCTGTGTAAATGAATTACTGTTGCATGCTATGGTTTGTTAATGGTAACAGTAACTTATATATATTTTACTCTGTGAATTAAGTGTGTTTAATTCTGGTTAAATGCATTTGTTTTTACATCCATGTAATGAATGGTAAATGGAGAGGTTTGGGTGAACCTGGATAGTGAATTGGTACACTACACATAGCATGAGATACTACTTTTTAAAAGAATAAAAAAATATGCAAGGGTTATTAATTATTACCATGGAGCTATTTGAACAAGAATTGTTAGTCAATATGTGTGTTCTCTTAATTTTACGTGTCATATTTTTTACTGTGATATTATCTAACATGAAAGTGGATGATTTCTTATTATGTTTATTTATTTTGTGAGTGTGTGTTCTCTTTATTTTACGTGTCATATGTTTTGTTGTGATATTATCTAACATGAAAGTGGATGATTGCTTAATATGTGTATTTTTTATTTTGTGAGTGTGTCTATATTGGTTTGCACTTGGCATGACTACCCATATTTATTAATTTGATTTATCTTTCATGGTTGGTTACCATCTTCCATGCATATTTCATTTGATATGGTTATACATGCCTTTAGTGATTGGAAACCACCGTTCTTTTTTTCTTCACACACAAATCACTTCATGACTTAGAATAAGGGGGCCTATATTCTATAATTTTGTCCATGGTGTATGTTGACTCTCTCATTTTTTGGATTATGAGTTTTTTTGTTGTCAACAGATTGTGCATTTATCTTGAAGTTTCACCAATAATTTAAAGGTCGCCTTTAATTTGGTTTATGAAGGAGTTATGCAATAGTCCAAGGGGATAAGACTCACCATTATAATAGGTGATCGTTATAGTTTATGCCAACAATCATATACAATATGGGGTAGAATTGATATCATAAGAGGGAGGGTTATCTACCATTGTGAATTCCAAATTTTCTTTCAAAAATTAGTCCCTGAAACTATTAAGATAAGTATTTATTTCTTAGTGGAAATATTTGTATTTATAATTTATGGTAAGTAATGATAATATTGTTTATGGTTTATCATGTTTCCAAATTTCCTTGTGACAAAACTCTAAAAGTCCCTTCCTTGAGTCTAAAGCTCCAAAAGAAGATCATTACAACAACTATTTTGATTGTTTTTAAAATGTGAACTTATTTTATATTTTAACACATTTAAAGTTTCTCGGAATAATATTTACTTGGAAAAACATCAGTGCATTGGTCATTATTTTGTAGATATGGAAAGAAATTTGAGCATGTGAATCAACCTCTTCTACAAGTGAAGCATACTCATTTGTCCTACAATCTCCCTACCAACCACTTAGAGGAGTTAAAAGGTTTGAGAGTTTTCTTTGTTTCTTCTTTCGACTTATGGTGTCCCAAGTTTATCAATGGTGTAATGTTTGTGTATAAAATAATATGTCCTAATGTTTATGTATAAAATAATATGTCCTTAGTAAAGAAATATTCATTTTGGGGATTTTTCATCAAATAAAGAGTGGTTTATTTTAATTTCACATGCATAGCAGGAGATACTACTTTTTGAAAGAATAAAAAAATATTCAAGGGTTCTTAATTATTACCATGGAGTTATTTGAACAAGCATTATTAGTCAATATGTACATTCTCTTTATTTTTGAGATTTGAAATGCAAATGCATTTGACAATTTTTGTCCTTGATTAGGAGTTTTCCAAAACCTATTTTTTGTCCATTGCAAATCACTTATTCTAAATAGATTAATTTTACTACAAAGGATTTATAACAAGTTTAGATTAATAGTGCAACTGTCTTGTAGGCATCATTTGAATCTTGTGAGATGTCACAAGGCTCCATTTCAATTTCTTCAGATGGAATTAAATCAGGAGAGGTATTTTATAAAGGACCTCAATTATCCTTATGCATGTGACTCTAGTCATGAAAACACAATATCAATGCTTCCAATACTTCCTTGAGCAAGTATTTATTTTGTTATTGTGGATTTTCTTGTGTCCACCATCTCTCACACCTAATTTGTATAAAATTTTATTAGAGCCTCATTTTTTAGATCTCATTCATGGTCTCTTTTCCTTCTTAGGACCATTCAATCCTACACCCAAGAATCAATATTTTCATTAATCATTCCCTTTTAATCACTACCATAATGAAACGAAATGAATTTATGATCAATTCTATAAAGGACCAAAATAGGTCACCCCTTAAAAGTTGGCCTCCCTACAATTGTCCCAGAAACCTGTGTCCATGTCTACCCCTCCTTGAAATGTTGTGAAACATTTGTAAATTAGACTAAAGCATTTACAAGAACTTATGGTGTTAGAACTTGGGCCTTATGGAGCATGTTATCCCCTATCACAATTAATTTATTTAGCAATGGTAACTGCTAATGACAATATGGGTTCAATCAAATCCATTTTACTTGTAAGTAGATTCAAAGTGAATGAGGTTGTGTTTGAAAAGGTTTTAACTGGGAGCTTGCGGATGTGGTTATCGAATAAAAGATGTCATGTATCAAAGGAAATATGGAATATCAAATCATAATGGTAGATTCACTTGTAAATTAAAATTACGTTATACTTAATAAACTTGATGGCATTAAAGGCTTGATTATTATTGCATGCAAAAAAAGGGTTATATAAGTCATTGAAATACACTTAATATTCTTCTTTTGCAAGAAATAAAAGAAAACAAATGCAACTAATATACTGTATTTCAAAAATGTCTGAGGTAATTAGATATCTCTTTCCCTCTGTCCTTTTCTCTGAAATCTCTATCTCACAATTCTACATTTTTCCCTTTGTATTATCATACTAATGTTGTGGAATACTATTGATTGTGGTCATGAATTCAAGATAGGAAATGGTGATGATTTGTGGTTGTATTAACTTGACAACGTTGGAAATTTATCAATGATGTTGGGCTACTATGGCCATGTATCATCACAGTTGTTGGAATTGAATTCAAGACCACTGGAAAAACTGCTCCACATCATTAACAATGAAGTTCATAGAGTAGAAATGTGAAATTGTGGGATGGGGATTTCTTAGTAAAACATGCCCCCTAACGTTGATATATCAATTTTAAGGGCATCATTTTTATTTCATAGGTGTTGATATATATATATATAGAGAGAGAGAGAGAGAGAGAGAGAGAGAGAGAGAGAGAGAGAGGGAATTTTTTTGATCCCCTACACAAATCATTTTATCAATGTCTTTGGTGGCATTGCCATTTTCCCAATGTCAAATTCTACTAGGAAATGAATAGGCATTATGGGTCTTGAACATCGATTAAATGACCTTTATTAACATCGTTAAAGTGATGTTTAAGGGAAATATAACTTAATACTTCATTATGTCAATGTTTCTAAAACGACATCAAAGTCAAAACAAATTAAAGTTAGATGATTTTCTTGAAATCTCTAATTTAGACATTCAAATGTTGAAATTACATCATATAAACATTATTTTTTGACCCAAAATGTAATAGTGTTAGGTTGGATCAAGGTCAAAGTTATAGGAACTATACTTGTGAGACATGTAACTTCAAGGACTCCTAGGGAAGATGCAAAATAACTAGAAGTGTGGGGTAGCATGAGGGGATGGGTGGAAAAAACTCTAGTTGTGTAGGTGGTTCAACTTTGTTTTATAGTAGAATATGATGGCACGGGTAAGTTTATCCCATGCATTCATGTATTTTTTTTCAGTTTTGTGCGCCATTTCGGATAAATCAAACCCCGTCTCATTGGAATATTTGATCCATATTTTTTGAGTTGGCTCGGGCTCAAGGTCTTAATTAATGGAAAATGACAACAGATCTATTCAGCCTTTGAGGATTCCTACTCAAGGTTATTCATAAAATCATGAATCTCATCGGATCCTCCAATGAATATTAATCTTGATGTCCCTCGATCTTCTTGAGGTCTCTCATTCAATGTGAAAGGATTTTGTACTCTTTCCATAATCAAGAGTATTTCTCAAAGTTTTTCTCCAGTTTCAGACTTGCATGCAAAGTCTTTGGAGAAGAAGGTACCTTTCGAAGACTTTAGAGAAGGTAGTAATCCCCCTCTCTCTCTCGTACATTGGACAAAAATATAGGAGTCACAGGAAATCAAGGTGTTGTAAAGATCGAAGAGAACGAAGAAGAATGGTGGTTGGGGATGATGTGGGAGTAGGCGACATTTCTAGGATGCTCAGTAAAATAGTTTTAGATCATTTTGTGGGAAACTTTTCTCTGCCCCCACCCCCCGACGATCAAAGGTTGGTTGGAAAGCAACTTGCAACCAGTGCTTGGTTACTTACCATTTTTTCACACTCTTGTCAAAGGTTGGATCTATTTTGAATTATGTTCTCCTGAGGATATGATAGAATTTATAGTCTCTCATGGGGTTGGGAACCTTCGGGTCTAGTGTTGAAAGAGTGGTCAATCTCTTTTGATCCAGCGCGGGATGTTCTCTCCCATTTTACCAAACCTCCTATTGGTTTTCTGGAGAGAAGAGATACTACAAGCTATTGGGAATAGTATCGGTGTTTTTTTGGGGCTCGAACCAAGATGGGACACCAAAGTTGATCAACGATGGGACTAGCTTCAAATCGAAGTCAACCTTCATGAGGGGTTACACGATGAGATGGAAATGGTTTGGGGGGACTTCTCGATTTTTCGAAGGATAGATTGTTGGCGCATTCCCTTCCAGTGTTTCGGATGCCATGCAATTGGTCATTTGCAGGCGTAGTGCAATAGGTCTCCAACTCATTTTCTTCCTTTCCTGAAAGTCTGAAAAAGAAAATATGGCATCTCAAATTTGGTTTTGGGCTTGGTGACGACAAGAGCAAGCGCAGACTCTAAGACTAAAAACATCCATGTCTCAGTCATGCAATAGGTAGCATGAACAAGTCGCTAAAAACCCATTCGGGTAAGGATTATTGTTTAGACTCTCATGGTTTTTCCAATAATGAGGTTTCCCTTTTAAAAATGTCCCTGGTTTTGTCATAGGCACGCTCCCCTCCATTTTCCTCTATCAAGTCTCCTATTTATTGTCACAATGACTCCTCTCCCTTGAAATCTCTCGAAAAGGAATAAAAAAGGGACGAAGCAAACTCCATCCCTAATTTTCCCGTTGCTAGTCAACCTCTTGAACGTTCTCCATGCTCTTCCCCATCGTCCCACCCCTCGAGTCATTTTGTAGTCAAGTCGTACTAATTGTTACATTATAAATTTAATATTGCTTTAATGTGTGAATAGGAAGGTGGTTTAGCCCAGGAAGGTGGAAGAAAATCGATAATATCCTTAGCTTAGTCTCAGGGAGCCAAAGAGATTTGAAGTGAAAAATAGTCAACTATTATTGGGGTCCTTAGAGCAAGGAAATCATTTCCTAAGGTTCCCAAATGAAAGTGTTTTCCTTTAAGTCCTGCAGAATAGGGAGTTCTACCAAGTTTCTATCCCTCAAGTAACTATGTGCGATGGTAAATATTGATGTTTTAGTGATCCAAGAGACGATATGTAGCATTTTAAAGGAAGAGGAGAGTTTTAGGTTGTGGCTTAAAGGATGGGTATTTTTCTCATGTGACACTGATGGTTTGTCAAGTGGCCTCCTAACATCATGTATCCCTAAGAAAAAGGTGTTAAAAGTGGACTTCCTCCCTTCTTGTATACTAGTACAAGCATTGGATTGTTGGCTCAATTCCTCTTTCAAAATCTGCAATGTTTGTGGTCCTTAGGTTAATAGGTGTCCTTTCTAGGATAGCATAAATAGCTCGAATAAGTTTTATTCTAGAAATAGAATTTTGGGAGGGGATTTAAATTTCATGTTATCGGTTGCTAAAGTTTGGGGTCAAAACCCACGCCAAGATCCGTTGGAATCCTACTTCTCCAATTGGATGGAGAAGCACAACTTAATTGATTTGGCCCCAAATAATATTTCCCATACGTGGAGAAATGGAAGGAAAGGAACATGCATGATATAAAAAAGGATCGATCTATTTTTTATTTATGATAACTTTATTGAGAATCGGTGGGACATTTCTTCAAGAGTGGAAATCAGGGTTATCTCAGACCACTTGTTGATTATCCTTGACATTTCCAAATCTGGTTCGCATAGAGAAATCTCGATGAAATTTAATCAAGAGTGGTTAAAAGAATATTTCTATAGTAAGTTGGTAATAAGTTCGGGTTTTGCTAGTCGAGGGGGGAGGACAAACCTTCATGCAGCAATTTGCAATCAATTCAGGCAACGTAAAAAAAGAGACAATTTTTTGGGCTAAAGAGTACAGGAAAAAGAAATTGGCATAATTTGAGGAGTTGGAAGCTAAGATAAGGAGTCTTCTCATAGAAAGGGAAGTTGATTCCTTATTGGAGGAGGAAAATGTTCTGGTGAAGGAATTAATAGTCAAAAAACAAGAGTTCCTAAGGAAAGAGGAGTCCATATAGAGACAAAAGAGTAGGGTAGCGTGGATTAAATAAGGTGACAACAATACTAAATTCTTCCATAAATTCGCTTGTCACCGCAGAATGATAAACTCCATTGTGGAAATTAAAGACACCAATGAGGCAACAGTCACAGGCAACGAAAAGGTAACTGAAGAAGGAAAAAAATTCTTCTCCAATCTGTTCAAGGAGCCTTTGGGTTGTCCTGTTGTTGAGATATTGAAGGTTATTTCCCTTTTCCTATCACAAATATCTCCTAAAATGAACCTTTCCCTTCAAAAAGAGATAACAGAGAATGAATTTTTTCAAAATTTATCATCATTCCAAAGATGCAAAAGACTGGGTCCAGATGGCTTAATGGTTGAATTTTACTTAGGATTCTATGAAATTTTAAAGGGGTACCTCCTCAAGGTGGTCAATGAGTCCAAAAATATGGGTAGGATGGGGAGTCCATTAAATTCAACACATATTTCTCTCATTCTAAAGTCCTCTACCCCTTCTCCATTCAAATATTTTTAGCGCATATTATGTTGCAACCTTATTTATCAACTTATAGCCAAGATGTTAGCCAATAGGTTGAAGTCAATTTTCAGCAATTTCATTTCAGAAGAACAATTTGGCTTTCTATTTAAATGTCAAATCCATGGCGCTGTGTCCATAACTCAAGAAGCCCTTCTTTCCATTAAGAATAAAAATATCCCCTCCATTGTTTTGAAGCTTGACCTATCCAAACCTTACGATAGGGACAATTGGACTTTCATAAGATTGGTCTTGATTCAGTTGGGAATGAACCTAGAATCAATCAATTGGATTATGGGTTGTTTAGAATCCTCATCCTCTATTTTCCTAATCAATGTGGCTCTCTCCTATTTTTTTATATCCTCAAGAGGCATTAGGAAAGGGTTCCCTCTTTCCCCTTGTTGTTCTTTCTTGTGGCTAAAGGATTAATTTTGTTGATTAAAAAAGCAAGAAGTGAAGGTCACCTTAAAGGATTCAGGATCACAAACTCGGAAATTATTTCCCACCTTCTCTTTGTTGATGATGTGATTATGTTTGGTGCAGAAACCTACTCGAAGATTAAAGATTTAAGAAATATTCTAGATCTTTTCTGTCGATCTACAGGTATGCAAGTGAACATCGGAAATTCCTTGGTTCTTCTCAATGGTCTTCATGAAGAGAGTGTTAAAAAGTTGCAAGGAAGCCTTATGTTCAAGAAAAATGGTCTCAATGAAGGGATCAAGTACTTGGGATTCATGTTGAAACCAAATGAGTATGATTTCAGGGATTGGATGTGGCTTTATGTCAAATTTAAAAAAGAATCATGTTTTGGGCTCATCGACAGTTGTCAAGAGGTGGAATATTGGTATTACTGAACTCGGTGCTTAGCAGTATTCCAGTATATTGGGTAGTTATTGCAAAAATTCCAAAAGGAATCCTCCACAAAATCAGGAAACTCTTCTTCCATTTCTTATGGGCGGGCAATTCGAAGAAGCGACATATCCCTCTGGTCAAATGATCATGCTTGGCCATGCCAAAAGAGTTGGGTGGTTGGGGAATCAAGAACCACGTTTTGTTTTTTTATAGCATTGGCGGCCAAAATCTTATGGAGGATGTTACAAAATGACATGTTCTAGGGCAAAGTCATGTCTTCCAAGTATTTCTCAGGTTTTTCTGCAATTGGGTAGATAACATCTCCTATAAAGAACTCTCAATATGGGTCGATTTGTTGGAAGGAATTTGTTGAGGCATTTATGTTAATTGGAAATCGTCTTGCATAGGCAATAGGAAATGGAAAGCAAGTCATAATCGAGGTAGATCCTTGGGTTAGATTAGGGGAAAGTTATAAACTCTTGGAACATCTAATCTCCATGCTTCACAACAATGGAATCTTCGCATTAAGTGATGTTGCACTTGTAAGCATGGATAGAGCGGGGAAAACATAATGGAAATTTGTTGACTTGTTAGAGATGGAAGGTGAGAGTGCGGAAAAATGGGGGGGATTTTGTTACTTCTCTGAAATTAATTTTCATATTGCTCAAGGAAGATGAAGAATATTCATTGTTCTGGTTAGGCAATGAGAAAAATGCGATATACACAGTAAAGTTGGGATACTTTGTTTTGGCTGCAAAGGAATTTTTAGGAGATGGGAAGTGGTGGTGGAAGTATATTTGGGAACAGAAGGCACCTATAAAATAAAAAAATCCTCATATGGTTGGCGTTGGAAAATAAGATATTAACCTGGGACAATTAGTTAAAGAGAGGTTGGAATGGACCAAACTGATGCTCTTTATGTAAGTCAACTTCAGAATTAGTTTTTCATCTATTCATAGAATTTCCATTTACTGTTAAAGTTTGGAGAATCTTTAAAACTTCATGTATTCACTCTTAATTCTCAATCCCTTTATTCTTTATCTATTTTAGTTGGTGGGAAAGAAAGAGCGTTATTTTCCAAAACTTGTATATCCTTATTGAGGTGGTGGCACGACAGATAGTCAAGCTAGAAGGAGAAAATAAATCAAACTATAAATGCGAAAACATAAATAACCCAATGATGTCGCAGGTTTTGGAAGGGGTGTGTGTTGATGGGCGTTTATGACACACCATCAACGGGAAGGGAAGATCTGGACTAGGGTTGTCTATTTAACTCAAGTCGTTTGGAATGATCTACCCTAATGGGTTTTATGGCTTCGTTATCCAACTAGAATTCTAAATTAACTAAAAGGTGGGAACTAACTAAAGGTACAATTCTATCAATCGACACATTAATTACAATTGCTTAATTAATAGTGGTATTATATACAAAAGATATATACAATTACAAGGTTTAAGTAAAGCCTTGTGAAAATAATTGTTTTCAACTAATGGATCAAAACAAGATGAAAAATAAACAAAATTGTTCTAGTACTGCAACTGGCAAACTAATAAACAATGCGTGAATAAGATTGAAAAATATATAACGGTAATGGACAAAGCATTCAACGTTTAAATGATGCAATCATTATTCATTCGCAAATCAACAAATTAAATAAATAATAAACTAACTAACCTTACATTGATCAACATTACTAAGATAGATTTGTCTCTCTGTATTTGTATAAGCTCTACTTAACCTATGTCAAGCATAAATCTATGACAAAATAAAGAATGATACTTCCTAAAAAAAATCAAAGAAGTCTTTTATATTCTGGAACAAGTCTATGATGACAAGAAGACAAATGATTTTATCTCATGTGACTTTAAAATGTCCAATAACTAAAAATGAAAGAAACTCCAACTCTCAGCAAATGGTATTACCAACTACCTAACATTAGATGTAAACTAAAAATGCTTGGATAGACAATCAGTCACAGATATCAACAGAACCAAAATATAATGAACCATGTAAGGAAAAACATAACATGAAAGGTTATATGCAGAACAAACTAAAGCTAGTTTGATACAAATAAAATTTCACATCTGGAAATTACATGAGAAAACAATGAAAATATTGCACAGTCTACAAAAGGACGAAAGCCAAAGAGTAAATTGTATCCCATATAGTTTCAAAAAAATAAGTCCATCATATGGTCCAGGAGGAATTGGCACTATCACTGGGCAAGTAGTGTTATTTAAACAAGTTCCTAATATATTCCTCATATCATGCAAGATCGAGACGGATCTTTTTAAATAAGCTTTTACTAGAATAAAATAACCAAAAAGATAATTTTGTTGAAATCTTACAATCCAAAATAGTTACATCATTAAAACATGCCCAACCTATGACTCATTCAAAAAACGAAAATTACAAGTCAATTTTATGCCCAACCTATGACTCATTCCATTAATCGTTGCACATTGACATGATGTTCACCCAAGACAAAGAAAACGAAATCTAAATTAGACAATAATCAAATAAATAATTTAAAAGACAAGCTACAGAACCGATATTTTGTAGCCGGTCTAAATAAAAAACAAAATCAAAACGAATTTATTTATTATCCAAACAAATTCAAATTGTGAGTTACAAGAAAATTATTTACCAATTAGAAATTTGAAAGAGAAACATTAGACAAATCTAAGTTTATAAAAGCATTGAAACTGGTGGAGTTTTTAATAACCACATTTCCTGATCTCTTGAAACGCTTGTTTGCTCTATGTGAATTTGATCGAATGCAATCTCTGAGATCATCGTTTTCCCTTCCAAGAACTGAGTTCTAAGTGATCACTTGATTCAACTACGCCTGTAGGTAAGGAATAACTCAATAGTATCTTTCGATCCAGTCAAAAATAACTCTCACAATACACCATTTCTAGATTTGGTAATGAATGAGTCTGGTCTGTAGTGGGAGATTTACCATGTTCCATGATCCTTTTGAGATCATATTGAATACCCGAGAAACTTTCTTGTTCCTTTAAAAAAGGAGGAAAATTGGATACGAAATCGTATCGGGGTACATCGACACTGGTATCATCAACAGAAATATGGTCTTCGACATCAATAAAAGGGATAGGTTTTTCACGGTTCTGATGTCGATTCCTAAACATTCTGTAAAGGAGTCGACTGGATATTTTGTTCATGAAATCAATATCTAGAACCCTCTCTGTTTTATGCCTGCCCCGTTTCTTGGTTTTAATTTCATTTAAATCAACCACATATTTCCCATTACTAGGAACAACAAGGACCTTGCCCTTCAAATTATCCAACACATCTTCTAAGGATTTTTTAGGAAAAAAATCACACCTCTGGTGTGTGCCTCTGGACGATTTATGAAAATCAACAGGGGTTTGGTAAACGACACAGGGTCTTCTTGTAATTCGACATGTAGGTCTCTCAAAGAATGAGTCGATGGGAAAGGGTTGGAGGGATCATCAAAACACATGGGTGAGTCGATTATGATTGCAGGTGTGAGTGGAGAGAAACCATTCCTATCCACGAAATCTTGCTAGTTATCCCCAACCTTTAACAGTTGTGAAATGACCAACATTCGAATCAGGCCATGATGAAATAAGTTGGATTGTGAATTAAGGTTTTGCCTTTGGTAAAATCTAGCCATTTTTTGAAGGCTTTTAAGAAGGTAAAACAACATGTTTAAACCAAACCCTAAGAAAACCATTAAAAAATGAATATGAAACAGGAAAACTAGTCCATATATTCCCTCACAGGTGATGAATTGCTTGAGTATCAACGATAAAACGTGCCATCGAGGTTTAAAAAAAAATATTGGTGTACCTTTGACATCGTAGCGCGGCCTCTTTGAAACCAATAGCATGTGCCAAGGGATACCTTTGAATTTGAGATTCTTGAACCAACGATCTCCTTCTTGAGACCATCCTGTGGCTTCTGCAATCGAATCCTCACTAACTTTCAACTGTAAATCGCTTATCTTGACCTTAGTATCATTGAAGGTTTTGGAAAACTCTTGAGCGACCTCAATATTAAATCCCTCAAATGATTGTATGAACTTAACCCACCCAAAGGCCACGAGATCGTCCATAGTGTCATCGTGGGAGAGTAGGGTCTGTGAGCCATTCGACTCTATCCTTACCACAGGGTCCATGGGTTTGGTCACGATATACCAGTAGGAGTAGTGAAAAGGGGTGTATGTTTGAAACCACCTGGTATAAAGGATAAGCTATTCATTTTCGGAGGTGACCCGATAACTAAGGCTTCGGGAGAAGGCGACCATAGCCACCACTCAGGCTGTTGAGTGAATTTTGATGATCTGGATTATTTTCGGCACGAAATGAGAGCGGAGATATAATAAAGAAATGCATAGATATATCGCAGATATTCAATAATATAACAAGAATGTATCAGAGATGCAACCATAAACACAAATATACAATAATACATGAATTCTATTAATGAAATAAATGTATAGAGAGTGTAAAAATACAGAGTGAAAGACTCGCTAGAATGGTGGCAGCTTATCTCTGAGAAGAGATGTGACGGCTACTCGCATTTGCAAGAATATGATTACAATGAGGCTCTGAAGGCGTTTTAAAATAAACTGGAATGCCAAAAACCCTAGACATCCAAAAACCTAACCCTAGTTGATGAAACGCCAAAAGTCATGTGGACCCCATTTGGGTAAGTTGGTGCATCAACTTTTCGGGGTCATAACGTTTGCATACGATCTTCGTTTTAGGTGTATGATAGCTCATTGGAAAGGTATCATCAAGGAGATTAATTTTTGGGGATCAATAATTCCTTCGAGTATCATTGAGAATCTCTATCTCGAAAAACCTTCATTTGGGCCCTCAAAATGGCCCTGGAAGTTAAAAACTGCTAAAAATAGTAAATTGCCAAAATTTCCAGAAAGATGTTTTGAGTCAGTCAGAAAAGGTGGGTGGCCGCCGATATCCACCTGGATCAATCCTCCCTCATTAGGAATAAATGGTCTCCATTGCATTGAGTTCCCGAGGGAGAGGGAAAAGCGTTTTCTAAATCTGCATCTTGGTGAGTTGCTTGCCTTGTTGGAGACATCGCGTTGTTCAGTTTGTGGAAGTCTATCACGAACCTATTGAGGCTGAGATTGTTTGACAAGTCGGGCTACATGAGAGGACAATGTGCAGAAGGAATCTTTACATTTTGTTGCAACCTTGTTGACCTGATTTTGTTTGATAGAAGGTGCTTGGGGCGAGGCTGTAGTGGTTGCAGTGTCCTTTTGTTCCTCTTTTGAACAGATTGTGAAGAAGCTGAATTTTGCAGTATGAGATACTACCTTGTGGCACTTTTTAGGTGGAACAGTAGTCGGAACTACCTCTGGTATTCTGTAGAGATGACCCCCCAAAGTAACAATGACACTATAGGGTCGAGACTCATAAACAGCATGGCATCTCCACATATATGGTTGGCCCAAGAGAACATCACAGACATCCAGTGGGGCAACATAACATAATACATCATCCTTGAAGGGTTGGATGCCGTATGAAAATCGACATTGTTGGCTGACACAGATATCTCGTCCTTGGCGAAGCCAACCGATGTTGTATGGCTATGGGTGTGGTGTTGTCGACAATCCCAATTGTTTGACGACCTATGTTGAGATGACGTTCTTCTGCTATCAACAATAAAATGAAGCAGGGTCCCCTTCACCCACATCTATGAATGAAAAATATGTTCCCCCTCTTCAGGATTTGTTAGTTCTTCTGGTTGAATTGTTGTGGTCGCGACAATAGTAGTGGGGTCTGCGTTAATGATTTTTCCTTTACCAGTATTTTCAGAATCAGATTTTGAATCAGGTTTTGGCTCCTTGTCTTTGATCTCAGCCATCAATGACTGTTTTGAGCGACATTCATCAGTGTTGTGCTAGGGAATTTTGTGGAAATCTCACCATTTTTCGATGTCCTTCTTTGTCTTCCTGTGACCCTTCTTTTCATGTGGCTTGGACTGGTTTTCGGGAGACTGTTTGTTAGGGTCGTCTTTGTCATACTTTGGTTGTTGCAGATTTGTAGCCCCGAAATCCCATTTGTTCTGGTGCTTAAATTTTTTCTCAATTTTAACAACATATCGATAAGCAGCACCGAGTGATGAGATCTCCAGAAAATCGATTTCAGTTTGGATGTATCTGTGTAGAGTCCCACGGTATTTCAGAACCAAATTTCATTCGGATTCTTTGATACCCAGCTTGGTGCGCAAGGTATGGAAGGTGTTGGTGAACTCTGAAACTTCTTGGCCCCTCTCTTGCCACAGTGTGGTCCATCTCATGTACTGGTCCTCATAGTTTCCAATGGGATAATACTATTCCTTTACCACATCCACAAAAAAATCCCAAGTGGGCTCGGCCCCATATATTCCAAACTCCTCTGTGGAACTTTGCTCCCAGTAAGTTTCCCACAAATGTTTGACATGAGGGAGAGCTTTAAGGAGTGCAAAGGTGATATTTTCTCTGTCGAAAAAATTGTGAACAGAGAAATAACCTTCTAACAAATTTAACCATTTATCTAGGGCATCTGCATCTATCTGACCTTCAAATATAGGAATATCAAAATTGACTTTTACCTTAAAAAGCGAGGTGCCTCCAAAGTGGCCGCTTGATGAATATGCTCCTGATGCTATCAGGAGGTGTTGAAGGATGTGGGAAAAATTCTCCATCATTTCGTCCCTCTGTCGCATGAGAGCTTGCTCAAGCAAGAGACTGATAGGATCGTCTGCTCCGTCATTTTTATTTTCTTCCACCATTGAGGGTTTCTTGGGTGTGCGAGAGAGATTATCTTCAAGAGAGAAAATATCGAGACCCAAATTGCTATACTTGTACCTCATCGGGGACATGCACTGAAAAACAATCAAGAGAAACATGCTTTGATACCACTGATCAGGATTATTTTCGGCATGAAATGAGAGTGAGGATATAATAAATAAATGCACAGAGATATCGCAGATATTCAATAATATAACAGGAATGTATCAGAGATGCAACCATAAACACAAATATACAGTAATACATGAATTCTATTAATGAAATAAATGTATAGAGACTGTAAAAATACAGAGTGAAAGACTTGCTAGAATGGTGGCAGCTTATCTCTGAGAAGAGATGTGACGGCTACTCGCATTCGCAAGAAGATGATTACAATGAGGCTCTGAAGGAATTTTTACAATAAAATGGAATGCCAAAAACCCTAGACATCCAAAAACCTAACCCTAGGAGATGAAGCGCCAAAAATCATGTGGGCCCCGTTTGGGTAAGTTGGTGCATCAACTTCCCACGGTCGTAACTTTTGCATACGATCTTCGTTTTAGGCGTATGATAGATCGTTGGAAAGGTATCGTCGAGGAGATTCATTTTGGGGGCCCAATCATGCATTTGGCTATCATTGAGAACCTCTATCTCTAAAAACCTTCATTTGGGCCCTCAAAATGGCCCCGGAAGTTAAAAACTACTAAAAATAGTAAATTGCCAAAATTTCCAGAAAATTGTTTTGAGCCAGTCGGAAAAGGTGGGTGGCCACCGATATCCACCTGGATCATTTGAACCAGAGGACATGTGTAATTGGAAACCACATCCTCTATTGACAGCTTAATCCCAAAACAAAGCACCACCACCGAGGCAATGAATGTGACCTTAAGCTAGCAGGACGAGGGAGTAATTGTTTCAAAGCATGGTTGACAGTCATGTACAACAACGATTAGACTACGATATGACAAAAGGGGAAAACATTCATACTTCAAAGTTATATCAAAGTTTAGTTTCATGAGTGATTGTGAATGTGGTAGGTGATAATCAAAACTTCAAATCAATAAAATGACTAAGGCATACCTCTAAGGTGATCTACTCATATGCTAATGGTAAAGAAACAACCCATAAAACGATAAGCTCAATAGCCTTTAAGGTTCTTTAAGATTATTAAGTGTTTTTGTTTTTAAGTATTCATCCAATTCCACAAGGTGAAGCTTTAGAATATGTATGATGTGTTTAGACCAAGCTTGTTTCAATTTCATGTTTAAACAATCATGAAATTGAAACAAGAATAAACAAGAGATTTATTGAAAGAAATGCACTCAAAAACACACAACCAATCAAACAATTTTTCAAACCATAAATCATAATTGAACTCTTCACAGATACAAAGAGGCAGCCATTAAAATTTGTATTCCATTAAAACTATGTTTTAAATACCGATGAAAATGACATGAATATTTGGCTGCCAACTATGGTGACTCGTCAGGCGACACAGTTATCTCTACATCGCCAGAACTTTATATCGGGGAAACAATAACTCAGATAGTTACTAAAAACAATTAAGAGACAGATCAAGCATTTTTACATTAAATCAGAAAAATAACACAGTCGTACCATTGAATAAAATTCTACCCAAAAGATTGTAATCCAAAATTTTGTTTTGATCAAAGGGATAATGATATTTATACAAGTAACTCCAATATCATTGACAAGGCCACTGCTGCTAGCAGGCGTTTATAGCCTCGGTCGGGATGTCATTTAACCCTCTCCAGTACTTCGATCCCATCCAAAAGTCATCCATATATGATAAAAACATCTTGATATCTGATCAATTTAAAACATACCTGAAGGATCTTGAACCCAACATTGCTTTGTTGCCAGCAGGCATGTTCAGTGCCCCGACGAAGTTGTCTTGGTATCATGTGTGCATTTACTTGCTACCAGCAGACCTGTTCAGTATCCCGGTGGGTTTACACACAATTCCCACACATTAAAGTGCTTCCAACTCTCTATAATTGTTTATAAAAATTTCATAAAATTCATGATAACGAGAGAGCGGGGTGATACTGAAGATTTCACATCTAGGTAATCATAGGGTTGATCATTAATATTGTTTTTTGTTCTTTGAGAACTGATAATTTTCATCATGATTTGGACATTTATATTTTAATCAAGAAATCATCTCAGGAATGGGGAATCACTTTGAGTTGATCTCATTAGAATTGGGATGGGGTAAGAAGTTTTTAAAGATAGTCGTATTTCCCTGAGATTTCCACAAAAACCGAGAACAATGATTTGACAAAGATTATCATAACTGATATGAGTTTAGAACTTAATCTGCAGATGCATTGAACTCTTTCAACTATTGTTAGTGAAAGATCCAATTCCATTCAATAATGAGTGGTGATTCAGAAATAATTATTAAAAAAACAAAAGAAAATGAAAAAGAAAAATAAAAGAAAAGAAAAACGTAAGCTAAAGATATTTAGAGGGGGGAAATCTGATTTTCTCAAGTGAAGTATTTATTGAGAAACTGGCCATTCACTGGAAAAGTGTCTGGTTGTCCCTCTAAGTTGTGAAAACGAAAAGAAATAGGACGCAATTTTTCATGTGCTTTATCCCATTTGAGGACCAAATCCCCTACATTAAAATTTCTTTATGAGGACGAACTTGTATCAAACCAACTTTTAACAATTTGTTGATGTTCGTCTAATTTATGTTTTGCTTCTGCCCTTCCAATTTTAGTAAGGTGTTTATTCGATTCTCTAAAGGGGGACATTCTTCTTCCTGCACTTTCTGTGATAATTGCAGAGAAGGAAGAAAGACATGTGGAGGAAGGATGGCTTCTCTTCCATAAATGAGGAAGAAACGAGAATTTTCGATGGAAGATTTTGGAGTGACTCTATCAGCCCAAAGTGCCTTGTACAATGCATTGTGCCAATTCTTGTGATTTTTCGACACTGTTCTTTTAGTTATTTTGATCAGATTTTTATTCGTTGACTCGGCCAAACCGTTTCCTTGGGGGTAATAGCTGGCAGAGTATTTTAGCTTAATCCCTTTTTCTAAAGAAAAGGCATTCATGTCCAGAAAAGAAAAATAAGAAGCATTGTCGAAAACTAAGCACTCAAGTATTCTAAAATGAGTGATAATATGAGAGTTTAAAAACGAAACTACCTGACTCATGTTGACTATCTTTAATGGTAAGGCCTCAGACCACCTCGTAAAATAATATGTTTTCATAAGAATATACTTGTGTTGTTGTGAGGAAGGTGGATTAATCGGTCCTATAATATCTAGGCCCCACTGCTGAAATGGTGTGTCTACCGTAACATGTTGTAAAGGGAAAGCAACCTTGTTTACATGCCATGTAGCATTTTGATAGATTATACATTTACGGGCCAAAGTGTGAGCATATTTAAATAAATTGGGCCAATAGTATCCATCGCTACGCACTTTATGGGAAATTGTATCTCCACCAAAGTGACCCCCGGCATCGTCGGAATGTAGTTCAGCTAGCACCCTTCTGGATTCTTCTTTTTCCAGACAACGCAGAAAAACACCGTCAAAATTCTTCCAAAACAATATATCATTAATTAATTGAAAATATGTAGATCTAAGCCTCAGTTCTCTTGTGTGTTTTGGATCAAGGTTACGAGGAGTAGTTCCATGCAACAAATAAAATCTGATATTATCATACCATGAATTAGACACGGTTTGTGTACATCAAATTTGTGTTTTGTTATGCAGATTTGCAACTGATGTGTTTATTTGATTTTCTGATTTTTCAACTGAGTCAACTACCAATTTTCAAAGTCCTTGACCTCTAACAATTTGTGTTGGTACTATTTCTATATCATACTCCTGAAGGGATGTCATCTAATTCGCTCTTTTCTCCCCTAGCTCTTTCTGCACTAACATATTTCTTACAGTAGGGTAAGGGACAAGAACTTTTATCCTGGATTTCAAAAGGTAAGATATGAAATGTTTAACTGAATTGAACACATCGTAAGCTTGTTGATCTACTATGGGGTAATTTAATTATGCTCTTTTAAAGGCAGATCTCATAAATGAAATAGGTATCTCATTTTTTTTCAGCATTTTTCTATGTGAGCACAACAGCATAAGAACTGTCGGATGCAAAAGTATACAATGTGAAATCCTGAGAGAAATCAAGACTCATAAAGGAGGGTGCTTCAATTATATCTTTCCTAATGGAATTAAAGGATTGATTCTCTTGTGATCCCCATTTGTACAAAACATCCCTTTTGATCAGGTTTTGTAGAGGTCTGACCATCTCAGAAAAACTTGGAACAAATCGTCTAACAAAATTAATCTTACCCAAAAAGGATTGCATTGCCTTTTTGGAAGAAGGTGGAGGAAGGTTGGTAATGGCTTGGGTTCCTTCAGGGTCAATTATCATTCCATATTTAGAGACTATAAATCCAAGTAATTTTCCTTGTTCTACTACAAAGACCGACTTCTTAGGATTGAGTGAAATATCGAATTTGCGACATCTTTCTAAAACAACCCTAAGATGAGGCAAGTCATCTTTCTTATTCTTTGAAAATATAGTGACATAATCCAGGTAGACAACAACTGACTGATTGATAAGGCCATGAAAAGAAATTTACATTGCCCTTTGTAAAGTGTCCCCGATGTTCATCAATCCGAAAGGCATTTTTCTATAGGCGTAGGTGCCCCATGGGGTATGAAAAGTGGTTTTCAGCTAATCTGATGGAGACATGAGGACCTGGTTATACCTTGAGAAACAATCTAATAAGGACAGTCTTTCAAAACCAGATACTTGTTGAAAAAAATTTTCCATTAGGGGAATAGGGTAATTGTCTTTATCAGAGGCCTGGTTTAAATTACGAAAGTCGACACAAAGTCGAATTTCCCCATTTTTCTTCCTTACTGGGACTAAGTTGGATACCCACTGAGTATGTCGGTCTGGAAAAATGATCTTGGCAGTGAGTAATTTATTTAGTTCATTTTTTACGATGGGTTCTAATTTAGGATGCATTTTTCTCAGTTTTTGCTGAAAAGGTTAGGTTTGGGGCTTCATGGGAATTACATGTTGTATTATGTTTGGATCAAAAGTTTTTAGATCATCATACATCCATGAAAACACATCTTTGAATTATTTGAAAAAATTTATGAATGTATATCTCTCTTATTCAGAACACCCTTTTCCCAGATTGATATTTTGAGGATTATCTTGCATTCCTAAATTTACAGTTTCATATAGTAATGAGGAACTATTCATTTTGCAATTGACTACCCATCTAAAATTGTCATGTAAATCATAAAATTTCTCTAATCTAAAAAAATATTTGGGGATAGATTTTACCATCTCGGATGATACTTCCGCAGAATGAGGGTCGGATATTACCATGAAATCTTGGAGGTTTTCATTGTGGGTGATTTCATCGATTACCGCCTCTTGGAAAGTGTCCTCCATATGCAGAAAATTGATGATCTGTTGATCATCATCAAACACATGCCAATTGGTGATTTTTTTGGGAATCAATGGCCTAAATAACAATTCAACCGAGAATGCATTAGGAGAAAGATCCTCAGCAGGCAATAATTTTGAGGCAACATTAGCTAACAAATCAGCCTCTGAATTACTCGACCTAGAAATGGAGTTTATGTTGAACGCGAGAAATTTATGTATTAATCTCCATACCTCGGTTTGGTAGTTTTTTAGATGAGGTGATAAACAATGAACAGTGTGTTTTACCTACTTGACTACGATTTCAGAATCACCAAATACAACCAAGTTTTGCACGTCAAGATCCAATGTCTTCTTTAGTCCCTACAGAAGTGCTTCATATTCTGTTGTGTTGTTAGTACATTCAAATTCTAACCGACAAGTAATAAATGTTTAATTACCTTTGGGATCGATCAGTACACAACCAGTGCCTGCCCCTTCCCAGGATTTAGATTCATCAAACTAAAATGACCAGATTTCTTCGTCATCAACAATGTTCGGTTTACTTTTCAGATTTGTCATATGAGTATAGGCCAATATTTCAAATTGTTTTTCTAGGTCGGTGATAGAGGATATTTCAGTCATGAAATTTCCAAAAAAAGTATTCATTCACTATGCCTCAATTGTATTTACAGCAGAAGTAAAAGGATCATTCGGATCGTTCAAATCTGTAACGGTGTACTTGAGGTAACGTTCTCTATTTATTCTGATCTTGTTAGGTTATCCATTTTATGGAAGCCACAGATGAGACCAATTCGTAGAAAAATAACCATGTAACTACTCTGACCAATCTCTACTCAAAAATAAATCATAAACTTCTGGAATGTCAACAACAATTATATCAATTACTTGGTGTACCTTAGGGTTAGGTGAAAACCTTATCAATACATTCTTAAGTTCACTAATGACCTTGACATTAGTTCAGTCTAACTGAATTATTTTTAAATCAGAAGGCTTTACTTCAGCATTAATTTTCTGACACTGAGATAGAGGAATTACATTCGATGAGGCACCGGAATCAACCATGCAGTTATGTACATTTCTATTGAAAAATTCGAAAGTTAATAAAAAAGGAGGTACATTTTTTCGTAAAAAGACAACAGAATTCTGTTGATTTTTTATGGTTGTACCAAAAATAGTCTTATCTAAATTTCCTACAGTTTTCTCTGATATGTCCCTTTTATCCTGATTTTCTGATGATTTTTTACCAGAGATATCTGTTGTTTTATTTAGGTCATTTTCTGTTGATTTCTTGTTGATAGAGTCATTCTTTTTATTATTTTCATCTATACTTTGGATAATTTTCTGTAGGATAAGAGGGAATTTAAGTAATTCAAAAACTGATATATTTGCTCTTAGTTTTTTAAGATCTTCAACCAAGTCATATTCCAAAATTGGGGCAACATGGTTTTTTTTAGTTTCAATTTGTTTTGGTTGTTTGGAGACAATATTCCTACCTGTTTCGGGTGGAATTTTGTTTTGTAATTTACTTCAAGTGTTATAAGGATGGACAATTTCAAAATTCGCTTGAAAGGTGTTGTCTGACAAATGTCCAAAAACAGGAGATTAGTCCTCCTCATCATGTGTTTCCTCTTCACTCGTGTCGTCTTGATTTTTAGGAGGTACATAAACAACGTTATCATGTGCTTCCAGTATTGCTTGCAAAGCGTACTATAGTCCTTCAAAGTTCAGACCTTCTGTGGTCAGGTTTGGTCGGTTTGGAGGAAAAGGTTTCCTAAAAGGTGGCCTAAAACTTCCTTTACTTGTAGATGCCTCCTCAGAGGATATTTTTAAGTCTATGAACTGATTGGATAATTTCTGGAAAGATTTCTACAAACTTTCCAAGTCTAATGTTTCTTGTTGATTTTTACTTTAAGGAGGTCTAGTGAGAATTTCTATTTTCTTTTTAGAAGAAGAAGTTGTTTCAGCCTCACTATTGGAACTATCTTTTAAACTCATAATGTCCTTCTTGATAAGGACTACCTCCTCGAAGTCTTCTATTAATGTGTTATTTTTGGACCTTTTAACCCATATAGCTATATTGTTATCCAGGGCCTTAGTATAGTATGCAACAGTCAATTTTTCCACATGCATCGAATCTACAGGGATTTTTCTTTTTAACGTAAGGAATCTCTTCTGGAAATTACCAGGAATTTTCTTTAGGGTTCATTTTCATACTAGAAATTTCCATTACCAAGACTTCTAGAGATTTATCATCTCCAATTTTTTCTAGAAAGAAGGTTTCAAACTTATCCCAAGAGACAATGGTTTGGGCTTGTTGCGCAAAATACCAGGTTGAGGCATTCCCCTCAAAAGTGTAATGGAATAACCTACACACGACATCCTCATGTTCGACGCTCCAGAGTCTAACAGCTAACATGAATTTCTTGATGTGATCCTCAGCTGATTTCTTCGAATATGGGTCGAATTTGGGTAGCCATTTTTCTGGATGTTTGGGCAATGGGTGTTGGGGTCCAAGTACTTCCACGGCATCTTGATCGAGCCAAGGTCTGGAAGGATTATTTTGGTTTTCCATGGGAGTTGATGGAGTTGAAGTTTGAGATCGTTCAGACGAAGAAATGCCTTCGTCCGAGGATTCCTCTCTTGAAGAGGGTGGAGAGAACCAGGTGGGAGACCAGATCCCCTAGCACCAAGGATTAGTTCTTCATAAGGATTGGTGATATTATCGCCTAATGTGTTACCAGGAAGACCAGTGTCAAGAGGTTGTTCTTGCATATTGGAGAAATCAAGGGGTTAATTTTGTTGTCTAACAGGCTATATGATTTGGGACAAAGCACTTTGAGTTCTCAAAATCGACTGGTGAACAATTTCATGTACATCAATCCATTAAGGAACTGGTGTCATTGGCTCGACAGGAATGTCAAGAGTAGTTTCTGAGGTAGTATCTCGGTCAAGTGTAATGTTAGAGTTTGAGAGACTACGCGTCACGATAGGAGAATGATTGTTTGGGGGATTCCTACGGCCTCCTCATTTCATCAATGACTTCCAGGCCCTCCTTCTAGCGCCATTTGTTGACGGGCATTTATGACACACCGTCAATGGGAAGGGAAGCTCCAGACCTGGGTTGTCTATTTAACTCAAGTCGTTTGGAATGATCTACCCTTATGGGTTTTATGGCTCCATTAGCCAACTAGGATTCTAAATTAACTAAAAGGTGGGAACTAACTAAAGGTACAATTCTATAAATCGACATATTAATTACAATTTCTTAATTAAGTATTATATACAAAAGATATATACAATTACAAGGTTTAATTAAAGCCTTGTGAAAATAATTCTTTTCAACAAATGGATCAAAACAAGATGAAAAATAAACAAAATTGTTCTAGTACTGTAACTGACAAACTAATAAACAATGAGTGAATAAGATTGAAAATGATATAATGATAATGGACAAAGCATTCAACGTTTAAATGATGCAATCATTATTCATTCRCAAATCAACAAATTAAATAAATAATAAACTAACTAACCTTAYGTTGATCAGAAATACTAAGCTAGATTCRTCTCTCTGTATTTGTATAAGATCCACTTAACTTGTTTCAAGTATRAATCTATGACAAAAGAAAGAATGATACTTCTCGAAAAAACTCAAAGAAWTCTTTTATATTCCGGAACAAGTCTATGATGACAKAAAGACAAATAATTTTATCTCATGTGACTTTAAAATGTCTAATAACTGAAAATGAYAGAAACTCCAACTCTCAGCAAATGGTATTACCATCTACCTAACATTAGATGTAAACTCAAAATGCTTGGATAGACGATCAGTCACRGATATCAACAGAACCRAAATATAATGAACCATGTAAGGAAAAACATAACATGAAAGGTTATATGCAGAACAAACTAAAGCTAGTTCGATACAAATAAAATTTCACATCTGAAAATTACATGAGAAAACAATGAAAACATTGCATAGTCTACAAAAGGATRAAAGCCAAAGAGTAAACKGTATCCCATATAGTTTCAAAAAAATAATTCCATCATATGTTCCAGGAGGAATTKCCACTATCACTGGGAAAGTAGTGTTATTTAAACAAGTTCTTAATATGTTCCACATATCATGCAAGATAGAGACAGATCTTTTTAAATAAGATTTTACTAAAACAAAATAACCAAAAACATAATTATGTTGAAATCTTACAATCCAAAATAGTTACATCATTAAAACATTGTTTTTCAAAAAACAAAAATTACAAGTTCATTTTATGCCCAACCTATGAATCATTCCATTAATCGTTTCACATTGACATGTTTTTCACCTGAGACAAACAAAACGAAATCTAAATTAGACAATAATCAAATAAATAATTTAAAAGACAAGCTACAGAATTGAGATTTTGTAGCTAGTCTAAATAAAAAACAAAATCAAAACGAATTTATTTATTATCCAAACAAGAAAATTATTTACCAATTAGAAATTTGAAAGAGAAACATCAGACAAATATAAGTTTATAATAGCATTGAAAATGGTGGAGTTTTTAATAACCACATTTCTTGATCTCTTGAAACGCCTGTTTGCTATGTGTGGATTCGATCGAATGCAAGCTCTGCAATCATCATTTCCCCTTTCAAGAACCAAGTTTTGAGTGATCACTTGATTCAATTGCACCTATAGGTAAGGAATATCGTGATAGTATCTTTAGATCCAATCAAAACAACTTTCACAATACACCGGTTCTAGATTTGGTAATGAGCGAGTTTGATCTGTAGTAGGATATTTACCCTATTCCATTATCCTTTTGAGATCATACTAAATACCCGAGAAAATTTCTTGTTCCTTTAAAAAAGGAGGCAAATTGGATATGAAATCATATTGGGGTACATCAGCGTTGTTATCATCAATAGAAATCTGGTATTCGACATCAATAAAAGGGATAGGTTTTTCACGGTTGTGATGTCGATTCCTAACCATTCTGGAAAGGAGTCGGTTGGATATTTTGTTCTTGAAATCAATATCTGGAACCCTCTATGTTTTATGCCTGCCCTGTTTCTTGGTTTTAATTTCATTTAAATCAACCACATCTTGCCCAGGACTAGGAAAAACAAGGACCTTGCCCTTCAAATTATCCAACACATCTTCTAAGGAATTTTTAGGAACAAAGTCACGCCTCTGGTGTGTGCCTCTCGACGATTTATGAAAATCAACAGGGGTTTTGGTAAATGACACAGGGTCTTATTGCAATTCGACATGTAGGTATCTCAAAGAATGAGTCAATGGGAAAGGGTTGGTGGGCTCATCAAAATGCAGGGGTGATTCGATTACAATTTCAGGTGTAAGTGGAGCGAAACCATTCTTATCCACAAAATATTGTCAGTTATCCTCAACCTTTGACAGTTGTGAAATGACCAACATTTGAATCAGGCCATGATGAAATAAGTTGGATTGTGCATTAAGGTTTTTCCTTTGGTAAAATATAGCCATTTTTTTTAAGGATTTTAAGCAGGTAGAACGACATGTTTAAACCAAACCCTAAGAAAACCATTAACAAACGAATATGAAACAGAAAAACTAGTCCATATCGTCCCTCGGAGGTGACGAATTGCTTGAGTATCAACAATAAAATGTGCCATCTAGGTTTAAAGAAAACTATTGGTGTACCTTTGACATCATAGCCCGACCTCTTTGAAACCAATAGTAGGTGCCAAGGGATACCTTCGAATTTGATATTCTTAAACCAGTGATCTCCTTCTCGGGACAATCTCGTGGCTTCTACAATCGAATCCTCACTGACTTCCAACTATAAATTGCCTATCTTGGCCTTAGTACCATCGAAGGTTTGGGAAAATTCTTGAGCGGCCTAGAGATTAAAGCCCTCGAATGATTGTATGAACTTAACCCACCCAAAGGCCATGAGATAATCTGCAGCATCATCGTGGGAGAGTAGGGCCTGTGAGCCATTCGTCTCTATCCTTACCGCAAGGGCCATGGGTTTGGTCATGATATACCAGCAGGAGTAGTGAAGAGGGGTGTATGTTTGAAACCACCCGAAATGAAGGATAAGCTCTGCATTTTCGGAGGTGACCCAATAACTAAGGCTTCGGGAGAAGGCCACCATAGCCACCGCTCAGGCTGTTGAATGAATGTTGAACCAGAGGACATGCGTAATTGGAAACCACCTCCTTTATTGACATCCTAACACCAAAACGAAGCACCTCCACTGAGGCAATGAATGTGAGCTTAATCTAACAGGACGAGGGAGAAATTGTTTCATAGCATGGTTGATAGTCATGTACAACAATGATTAAATTGCGATATGACAACAGGGGAGAACATTCATACTTCAAAGTTATATCAAAGTTTAGTTTCATGAGTGATAGTGAATGTGGTAGGTGATAATCAAAACTTCAAATGAATAAAATGACTAAGTCATACCTCAAAGGTGATCGACTCATATGTTAATGGTAAAGAAACAACCCATAAAATGATAAGCTCAATAGCCTTTAAGGTTCTTTAAGATTATTAGGTGTTTTTTTTTTTAGTATTCATCCAATTCCACAAGGTGAAGCTTTAGAATATGTATGATGTGTTTAGACCAATCCTGTTTCAATTTCATGCTTAAACAGTCATGAAATTGAAACAAGAATAAATGAGAGATTTATTGAAAGAAATGCACTCAAAAACACACAACCAATCAAGCAATTTTTCAAACCATAAATCGTAATTGAACTCTTCACACATGCAAAGAGGCAGCCATTAAAAATTGTATTCCATTAAAACTATGTTTTAAATATCGATGAAAATGACATGAATATTTGGCTGCCAACAGTTCCCTAGGGTGTTTTTTATGGGGCTAGCCAAGGACACCCTCCCATTTGTGGGTTTGGTGCTTTGTTTTATTTCACCAAAACACATTTTTATACAATATGATATGTTCTGGGGACGAGGACCAATAACAAGGCAGAGTTAGCATCCCTATGGGATTTTTTTTTCCATGCTAAGATGATAAAGTTGCAAAAATTGTAGGTGTTTGGAGATTCTCAGTTGATAGTAGACGAGATCAATGGGAAATCTTCATTTCAAGTGTGACTGTTGAAATCGTTAATGAAGCAAGTCTGTGAACATATTGAAATATTAGACTAGTTTTCTTGTAGACACATACTCATATATCTTAACGAATATGCAAATAAGTTATCGAAGGAAGCTATCACTTTTGAAATTGGAACCTTTGTCCTTCAAGAATTCTCTGAAAATCAACCAATTTCATAGATGAATTTTAGTCTGTAAATGTTTGGTTTTGGTTATGGTTTTAGTATTTTTTCGAATGTAATGAAAGATAGAATGAGTAGAAAGGATAGATTGAGTAGAAAGGAGTGAAACGATGACTTGGATGTGAAGGACAATCTAGTAATTTTCGGTGACAATATGTATATTCTATTGATATGGACTATAAAGTTTTTTCTTTCTCTGAAAAAGATGCAAAATAACCATTCAATGGGAACCGAATCTAAGAATTGTAGGAAAACCCCCATTTGTTTATCATTGGACAAAAACTCAAAAAATTACCAATTTACCCATATTTAACACTTAAAGGAAACTCATGTCCAAAACCATGCACAATAAATCTTTGCTCAACAATATTTGATCTTTGATAGATTATTTATACTTAGATCATTTTAACTAGTCAACATTGTGAGGAACTCAATGAATCCACTGGTGGTTGGTCCTCGTGCTTACTTCCAAAATACTCTATAATGGCAGTGCTTTGTTCTTAATTGGTTATTGAAAATAGTGATGTCCACATATACTACCTTCAAATTCTATTATGTGAGTCTTCCATGTGTACGAAAACCATGTCAATTCAAAACTGTATTCAAAATACACTATGCATGTGTTTCAGTGTGTATGGGGGCCAAATAAATTTGGACCGCACTAGAATTGGTGATGGGAAACCCAAAAATTTGTAAAACTATGATCGCCACAGGCATATTCAAAACTACAACATATATTATACTATAAAACTGTGTTCCAAAATTATCAATGAATTATTTGTCTTCTACAAAACCGTGCATGTAGCAACTATAATTACTTATCTCAAAACTATGCAAAATGTCATGTTCACCCATGTTGACTTACATCTAAATTTACATAATAATTAGGTGAGGAACTCTCAATGTATGTTAATATTTTTTAAGCCTAGTGTTCCTACATTCAACCACATCATACAAGTGTGTAGGCCTTCTCTATAAACCAACCTACTCATTTTCTCAGTCACTTGATGTTAGAAATAAAGAGATCTACTTGTTTTTCCATAGGAAATATATCAATAATTTCACCCAACCATAGGCACAAAGGCCACCCTTGAGCACCTTAACCTTGACAGACAAAATAATTCTGGAAGCATACCAATAGCCAACCAAGGTAGCGCACCTTTCTCCAAGGCTAGCACACCAAGAAAGAATAACCAAAGACCAAAAAAAAATTCCAAACCATAACCAAGAGAAAGTCCAACCAAAATCCAAAATCCCAATTACAGCAACTACAGTTGCACTCCCTCTCCAAACTTGTGCACTACTAGTCTTATGTAGTTGTGAGAGTAAGAGTGTCAAATGAGCTCTAGCGCCCTCTATTTATACTTCTCTATCTCACTTGACTGGGCCTACTTCTCTTTATGGAGGCTAATAACTCAATATTGAATATTCTCTTGAGCTGACTTGTCTTCTTAGGTTATTATCCAACGTTTTAGGGTTTCTCTTACTTCCCAAAATATTCTATTCTTGTCAAAGGTTACAAGTGGAGGTTAATACCTCCCACAGGTACCATACTATCAACACTCCCTCCTATATAGGGAGGTATTAAATGCAATGGTATTGAGCACAAACATAACATTCAACTAGTAGCATCATCATATCCACACAGGTTATCTTATGATCATGTAGATCAACTCACGAGCAACATCATCACTATCAGTATCATCTGATAACATCAATTGCATCATCTCTCGAATCCATACTCCATCTGAGTGATTGGGAATGATGTTGAATAAGTCACTCACTCCATAAAGTGATACAAGAACCATTCTTCTAATCTGGACATATTTCCTAGAAGAATAATTGTTCCAACAGATGTCGGAATCCATGCCATGGACTACAAGGACTATTCTTCTAATTTGAACATACGACCTAGAAGAATGAATGTCCTGAACCATTTTCCCTCCGACCACTACTATGAACTCAAGGAAAAATTTTGTCATGTACCAATCTCTCCACTCTGGTCACTACTTTGAACTCAGGGAGACGAACCATTCTTCTAATCCAGACATACGTCCTAGAAGAATAGTTTTCCATGGTACATCAACAATATGTCAACCTGAACCATTTTCCACGGGGAGAATATATTTCCACCAACAATCTTTCAACCTAGACCATCCTCCATAGGAAGGATGTATGTCCACCAGAAATTTGTACTACCTAGACCATTCTCCACTTGGATAATGTATGTCCATCAGCACATTATCTATCCATCTAGCTGGAAGTCATCTACAACATTAGTGGTAGTCTCCATGGCAATCAAAACAATTCCATCCAATAGAACACAACTGTGTCTATCCATAGTAGTACAAAACTACTATCCAATGGTACACAACCACACCAAGTAGCACACGGATACTAACCAGTGACACATAGTCACAACCAATGGAACACATCCACCATAGTAGCATACAGCTACTTTCCAGAGACATACAGTCTCCACAACAATCATATCATCTGATATCAATCTGCATAACAATATCATGATACAAATTGATTCATCTGGGACATTCTTCCACTCATATTTGTGAGATATGGAAGAGCATCTACCCTCAGAAAGTAAAACATCAGCCATGGGCTGTCTGGACTATTATTTCCAAGCATAGAAGAATAATTTTCCTTGATTTCTGATCCTAGACCATTCACCTAACTGGGCCATTCCTCCAACACTAATCACAGTGCAACCTAGAGAGAATGAGTTTGCCCTAGGGAATTCATGTCCTTGATTGTTGAACCTGTACCATTCACCTAACTGGGCCATTCTTCTGGCACTAATCACAATGCAACCTGAAGAGAATGAGTCTACCCTAGTGAATGATTGTCCAATCCATTTCCTAAGGAAATGATTGTCCTACACCAACGTCCAAAACAGGCCATTCTTTGAAACTGCTCACAATTGTGAACTTCGAAAGAATGACTGCCCAACGAAGCAGACTATTCTACTTGACCACTACTCAAAGTGAATACCAAGAAGAATGACTATCCTAGCCCATTCCCCCACACTGGCCACAACGGGAATCACTTTCTATGGTACATCAGAAATATATCAGACCATTTTCATTACAAAAATCACTGTCCGATCAGGACAATTTTTCGAATTGGAAAATGATTGTCCGTCAAAAATATCGAACCACTTTCCGGACTGGAAAGGAAGTGCCCAACCTAGACCATTTTCCGAATTGGAAAATCATTTATCATAAATCAATAACATATTAGTGCTCCCTCCCAACCTGGGATTAATCACTTATTTTTTCAATAAGGAATTCATCTCCATGAACCCCATCTTGCCCCTGAAGTACGCAAACTTTTCATCTTGGATAGAGGCTTTACCAAAATATTTTTATCTTCTCATCTGTGGAGATATATTGGAGAACCACTTCTCCCCTTTGAACTTTATCACGAAGAAAATAATGCTTGATCTCAATGTGCTTCGACCTGTCATGGAACACTAGGTTCTTTAAAAGCTTCACACAACTCTGATCATCACAATATATCACGATCGAATCCAGCACTTGATCAAACAATCCAGAAACCAACTTAAGGGGCCACATTTCTTCTGTACAAGCATCACAAGCTGCAATATACTCTTCTTCTGTAGTATTAAGTGCATCTGAAACATATCCAAGTAGCACTTCTTTTGTCATTTGCACTCCCTTACCAATTTGAGTCAATAAATCCATGCAGTTGTATATCATAACTTAAACATCCCACGCAACAAATATCTGACTAATTACTCTCCAAATACATTAACGAGCCAATCAAGTGTCGATACAGAGACGGGTCTACTAGATTAGAGTCTCTCAACTTCTTTAGGTCTGTCATCATGGGAGTTTTCCATGGATTTGCAATCCATCATCCCGAACTTTTGAAGAACCATTTCAATATACTTCCTCTGTCATAGGAGGTTTTCACCATGCTTTTATTGTATATGAGAGGCTCTGCATGAAGTTTGCTTGAATCCATACAAGGTCTTCTTCCATCTACATATAAGGGTCTCCTTCTTGTATAACTCGAAACTTTGAGGTCTCTCTACATACGCTTCTTCTTCAATTACTTTGTTGAGAAGAAAAATATTTACATTCATATGATGTAAACTCCAACCCATGGATATTGCAGGAGATATAATGGCTCAACTAGAGGTATATTTGGTTACTAGAACAAGTTGTCATCATAGTCTTCTCCCTCCTTTTGGGATAACCCTCTAGCCCTGAGTCTTGCCTTGTATCTATCAATTCTTAAGTCGTTTTCACAATTTCTCACATACATTGTTCTTCATCACGGCTTCCTTCCATTCCTTCTGCTTGAATGCTTCTAGTGGGTTCAAACTGGTTCAATTGGTTGTCCTGAATTTTATTTCTTTCTTGGAATCTTTATGTTCTTCCTCATGTTTCTCTTCAATGTTGGATTCCATGGAATCTTCTATAGATTACATGCCCTTATTTCCTGAATGCTCGAAGCTTCTGTCATAGGAACATAAATGTAGATGGACAACCAAGGATATTTGAGGCTTATTTTCGAAGAAGACTTATTCTAAAGTCAAATTGAGCACATGTTTCTTATCATGACTGCTACTTCCAATGAAGAACATGGGTAGATACTTCATAGTCTTTACAGATTATTCTTCAATGGATCATATCTTTGGGGATTAGCTCCCTCCTAATATCGGCATCATGCTTGAATGAGAAATATGCATGCTCTTCTTTTGGAATTATGTGATCACCTCCCTCCATCTAAGAGAGTCCATGATTTCGTCTGTTGCATCTCTCTTTTCTTTCTACAAAGTTTCACAAGTTTGTTTTGGTTTCCTTTTGATTTTTGACTTCCTTTGAGTCTCTTTAAGTTTGTTTCTATTTGTTTTGATGGTTGCCCATATGGAAGTTGTGTCATCCTTATAAACTTCTTCTATGACAGTTTTTGCAAGGATTGTTCATCAAACATATTTCACAAGGGTACCTACCCAGAATAAGAGCAACAATAGAAAATAAGAAATATCTATCTAGATGAGTTGTTAGTTCATCTTGTAAACAAGTACAATAAGAATCTATATCAATGGTATTCATATGCAGTCAAGTATTTATTGCGCCTAGAAATAATAGAGTCTTTCAAAGACTATTTTCACAATTTGTAATGTAGCAACTATCACCCTTGATATACACAAATTTGAAGCTTAACAATTTAATCAAACCTGGAACCCGAAGCCTCAATTGTTGTGGAGGGTGCGCTTGTTCCTCTAAATGCACTGAATCCAAGATTACATCTTGGAAAAGGTCTCTAATACTTTTCCTACACACACACTCACATTTTTCTAGATGATATAACTTGGATATCATATACAAGTGCATACCTTTGAAGTCTTGTAGCATCGTCCAGCTTGTCTTCCAATCTAAAACTGGATACCATCTTGACAAGAAGAGATTAGAAACTCAATCACAAGATTCAATGATCAGAACAAGATAGAAACTCTAAAATTTCAAATTTGACTACAAAATCAATTTGATGAGAAGTCAACCTTTTACTTTGACTTTGACCAGTCAACCTTTGACTTTGACTTTGACCAAAAATTCAAACCTGACATTTTTGCTAGTTGAAAGTACCAATAGGTGTGCTAGGATAGGGTGCACTATGATGTCAAGGAATTAGGTCAAACATTTCATCATAGGTGCATGAACACAAGAGTTAGGGTTTGTTGCAGCTGCATAATCAAAAAACCTAGTTGCAGTTGTAACTGATGCCACAATGAGCTTAACAAATAACTTCCCAATCTATCTTCCAATGGTTAGACTGTATGAAGATAGTGTGGGCCCATAACCCTTTAGAAATAAAGAGATGTGCTCATTTTTCCATAGACAATATAGCAATATTGTCACCCAACCATAGGAACAAAGGCCACCCCCGAGCACCTTAACCTTGACAAACATAATAATTCTGGAAGTAGACCAATAGCCAAGAAAGGTAGCACACCTTTCTCCAAGGCTATCACACCAAGCAAGAATAACCAAAGACCAAGAAAAAAGTCCAAACCATAACCTAGCAAGAGAAAGTACAACCAAAAGCCAAAATCCCAGTTGCAGTTTCACTCCCTCTCCAAACTTGCATACTACTAGTCTTATGCAGTTGTGAGAGTAAGACTAACAAATGAGCTCTAGCGCCCTCTATTTATACTACTCCATCTCACTTGACCGGGTCGACTTCTCTTTCTGGAGGCTACTAACTCAATATTAAATATTCTCTTGCGTCGACTTGTCTTCTTTGTTATTATCCAACGTTTTAGGGTTTCTCTTGCTTCCCAGAATATTCTAGTCTTGTCAAAGGTTACACGTAGAGGTTAATACCTCCCGCAGCTACCATAATATCAACACTTGATTCACTCTCTAAACTAATCCAACTATGGACAATGTCATGTTTCATTTTTAAGTTTCTGTGTGCATCAATATTTGTAGGATCAAATCGATCATCACATAACATCATGTAAGTTAGCCGTCTTTATATTTTTCATATGCACTGTAACTTCTCAAGCATAGAGGTGTGGTACATGATTATTTCTCATGCTTCATGTAATAGGTAGTAATAATGCACATAATTATCTAAAACTTGTAAAATATATCTCCCACATTAAACTTAAAGCCAATTCATAAAGTAAAGCCTAGTATGAATGGCTAGTTCAACCTAAACTATTTCATCTATTACATTCGGGAGCTTATGGTTTCTTACAAATAATTTTTGAAACTAGCAACATAAAATTCCTCATCCTCCTCTACCATGATTGTATCCAAGAATATGTAAATGGAAGTTAACATGAAATTATTGCATTTGTTTGCTTGGAAAGACAAAAATCACAAACAAAGAGAAATTTGTCTTTTTTTCTCCAAATTATATTTTTCATACCATAGGTTCAAGGTCTTATAATGTAATGTGGCCTTGGTATTATAATGTAATGTGTCTTTGGAGAAGGAAAAGACATGCCACTCTTTCCATATCATTGTAAAAAAACCCTAAATTAAAATAATAATAATAATAATAATCTATTTTTTTAAGGTCATTGCCAAGGGTCCTTGGTGTATGAGACTCCCTTGTTTGTGGGACAAGGGAGACTGGTAAAGTCTACGGAGGTATACATACCCTACCCCCCTCTGGTTTTGTACGAACTTGTGACGTCAAAGCTATACAAGTTAAGTTTTGTCTCCTAAAAAAAAATCCACTAATATAAAATTAAAGAAAAAAATTATTAATATAAAATTGAATAAATTCACGAATATAAGGAAAAATTCATTAATATAAAATTGAATAAATTCACTAATATAAAATTGAATGTTAGGAATTAAAAAAATAGGAAAAAAAAATAATAAATATAATCAATATTAAAAAAAGATAAAGTAGTAAAATCCCAATTTAAAATCTAGGTATTAATGTTGCAAGAAATTAATGTAGGTATTAATGTTGCAAGAAATGGTACTACATGTAAAATTAAATCAATTGTGTTGGGTGTGAAGAAATTATTATATATTAGATAATAGTTAATTTAATTGGGAATTGGGAATTTTTAATAGATATGATAATAGTTAATATCAAATAATAGTTAATTAGGTTGAAGGCATGTACTTAGGAAGAGTTTTAGTCAACAACCCAAAAATTGTTAACCAATACCATTTAACATCAATACCACCTTTTATTCTTATTTCTTTGTTTTCCAATCACATATCTCTATCATCTTTAAACAACACATAATATTATCTTTTTGTGTAAACTTTCTACCTTTTGGTTATTTTCTGGTTATTTTTTCAGTTTCTTTTTACCCTAAATATTGTGAGAAATGGTTAAATTTGCATATTTGAGTGGCTAAGTTTGTATAATTAAAGTGTCCCAGTAATTTTTAATAAACTGAATCCATTTTATCTTGATTTTACAATGAAGAATTGCAATATTTTCATTAAACGATACATATCAATGCACTTGTTCTAATCCATGACCTTACAAATAAAAAAATACTTTCTAACTACAAGAAACATTCCTTCCAACATGTTTTCTCCCCTTAGAAACTTTCATATATTGAGAGGCAAGTGATACATGTTGGCACTTCCAAACAAGAAAGAACTGATATGGAACACAAGAGCACACCTATCAAGGAGAGCGCATTACCAAAAACATCTCTCATATCTGTGGGCGATGAGGGGCACTCCATGCAACACGGGCCGACGTTACCCAGCACCTCATGCACTCCGATAATGGTCGGGACCGCGATCATCACCAAATATCGGTTCATATATATATATATATATATATTTGTATGGCATATGGCAATGAACTCGTATTGGAAGAGTTAGTAATTTGTTGTGTTGCACTTGGAAAGAAGCGGTTGGGTTAGGAGCCATTAACAGTAGTAATAGGTGCTCTCGCTGAGTCCTTTAGCAAAAGGAGAATATGGAAGGACTTGTTCACTCCGATACACATATTAACTTCGCAATTCATGGAGAAGATCGAGAGAGTGAAATGAATATCAAGACTGGTGGGGTTAAACAATAGAAAATTATGACGAATATAATTGTGAAGTGCGCCAATATACTTCATTAAAGTTTCATAAGAATACAAAGGAATGTTTAATGCAAGATTTTCTTCCTAAATTATTCTGTGAAACTTTGTACAATTTGACCTTTAATTTGTCTTAAAGTTTTCCATTCCATCAGTGCTTTATGTAAATAACCCAATGGATAAAATTTCTTCCTTATCGTTTATTTAAATTTAGACCATGAGGAAAGAAGATTACCACACTTACTTATATCCTAAATTTGTCTTTCCCACCATACGAGAGTGATGCCTTCCAACTGAAGAGAAGTCAGTTGCACTTCAACTTCCTCTTCATCAATATGTTGAACATGGAAATATACTTCAACATGTTGGATCCAATTATCTACCTTTTCAGGATTAGCATCTCCATTAAACATAGGTAAATAAAATTGTACATCAATCTTTAATAATGGTTTCTTAAAAGAGGATTTATGGCTAGAATTATGAGAATGATGAGAATGATCAGAGGAAGAAGAACTAGAACTTGACGGTGAAGATGGAGGCTCAGGAGGGTCTCCTCCATCCCCTTGATTTACCAACGCATCATCATCATCATGTACTTCCTTTTTCTTCCCTTTCTTCTTCATCCTCTTCTTGTAGTCTCCATACATTCATTTGACCATTTTTGACATGCGATAAAAGACCATATGGAAGTTTTTATCCTATTCATCACGCTTGTCTTCTTCTACCATTTTCTTACTTTGGAATGCACAGCCAACTTCAGGATTGAAAGTATTAAGAGTTCTTTCACCCTGCTTATGCTTAGCCCTAGTAAGAATTCACTCTCAACAATTCAAGTCAAAGAATACAGCTCTATTACCAACATGATCTGGAATATTTTCATCGAAGTGACTTATAAATAATTGTATTAAATGAGCATAAATTAAAGTGAACCATTAAAGAAAGAAAATCTCAATAATGAAGATACATAAGCATCAAATCTGAACACTGGAACGTGATAATGGAGTTTGTCCATGGTGGACTATGTCTTTGGGTCCTGCTCTCAAATGGGTAGGCCTTTTTATTAACTCAGCAAAAGAATTTGGCAAAATACATAAGTATACCTCATTCTGGAATCAAGCCGCAGAATCTTTTCTCATAACATAAAATAGAAAACACCATTGAATTCATGGCATCGACTTACCCAAAAATGAATGTCTCCACGTCTCAATATGACTCTGGCACTCCCCGACCCAAGAGAAACTTTGTCTCAGTTTTCGTGTCCTACAACCTGCAATAAATGCTAAGAAAAATGTCTCGTAAAGCATGTCTATTGTACCCTCACGCGCCTCCCCTTTAGCACTGGGTGGCTGTAACTTTTAAATAATAAAGGCGTCTTTGTAATCAACAGAAGGTCGTTGGCCTAGTGGTTGGTGGAGCATGTGTTAAGGCGTAGATAGAGGGGGAGGTCCCGGGGTTGAGCCCGTGGGCCTCTCCTTTTGGGTTGTTAGTTGTAACATAT
>ML797854.1:49382-65461 GCA_009831015.1 Picea engelmannii
CTCAATGGTAGGAATAGATCCTTCTGATATAAATAGTCTTCCATCTACATCTTCCATAACTGGTAGTTTTGGCCATTAAATTTCTCGACCCTAAACTTTCCATCTTCCGACATTGCTCCCACTCAAACCAGGAACCCTCTTTTTCTGCGAGTTAGCTTACGCTCTAATACCAGTTGTTAGAAAAACAGGACCGCGGAGCAATAAAATAAAACAAATGCGGAAATAAAACACAGAAGATACACAATACAAGAGAGACACAGATTTACGTGGTTCACCCAGTGTGGTCTACGTCCACTAGAGAAATTGTCAAGTCCTTTCTTTATTATTATCCAGCAAAATGAAGGGATACAACCTACAGCAAAGCCCATTGTAACTTCCTCTTCTTTCTCTCATAGTCTCCTCTCTATGAATACAATACTTGCCCAACCTACATAGCCGCAATACATTTCCCTCATAAAAGAGGGCTTCCTTCTAGGGCAAAAAACCCTAACATAATCTCTACCGTTAGATCTGCGACCTTATAATGAACGGTCCAGATTTACAATGAAATTACAATATACTTTTACAAGGCAATTTTTGCTTCGGGGGCTTCGCCCCNTCATGGGGTATAAACACGGCTAAAAGCAAGGACCTCTGAATTAGGAAGATAATCAGGCTCCACAACCAACATATATATATGTATGTATGTATGTATGTATTTGGTGGTTTCACCAATATTAGCAGAGATTTAGATAGTCTGTTGGGTGCCATATTTGGTGGGGTCCCGCTAGATTTGGTGGACCCACCAATCTTTTATTTTATTTTTAAATTTCATTCTCATGCCATCATTGGGCATTTTCCCACTACCACGTGGTAGCCCATGACTGGGCCATGTGGAAAAAAACCATTGGGCCATGTCAACCAATTATACAATCACCTACCATGTCAGCGTACGACCTGCCACATCAGTCTACCATGTCACCGTACGGTCTACCACGTGGTTGTACATACTGCCACGTGGCACATTTTTACTGGTCCAAAAAATGACTCGAAAAATCCAAATATGAGTGACATGTGGCAGCCTCTGGTGTTTCCACATCACCATGTTGATGTCATCATGACACATGTCTCCTCCTGCGTGCCAGTTATGTTGTATGGATGTTGACGTCATTTGTACTAATGTTGACATCATCAGTACAGATGTTGACTCATCCCCTGTTGATTGGGATAGGTTCACCAAACTTTGACCGTGAATACCTTTCAATCTGTAACTTCGTTTGACGAGTTGTATGCACTGTTGGAAATATTACAACACGCTCTTCGCAATGATGTCACTTTCCCAAATCGGTGGTGAAATATCCCATCTCTCTTGATCCAATCTTGGTCTCAGGGATGAAATACTCCTCCCACACCATTCTACAGCAGCTACAGGTACCATCAAGCATTCAGAGAAGTAACAATGCGCAACCTAGGGGGTTTCTAGCAAGGAGGGTGCACCATCGAAGGAAGAAGAGTTCGATCTACGAGATAGAGTAGGATTTTGGACTTTTGTACATATGGGTTTTCTCTGTAGGGCCTCAGCCATCATTCCTAACATATTTGGAGAGAGGTTTACTTTCCATTTGATTTATTGGAGGTTGGAAAGAGTTGGAGAGAAGGAGGGTGCACTACAGAAAGGGGTTTCATCAGTTTGGAGGAGCAGATCTTCACTATTCTACTGGAGACTTCACCAGGGGGTTTGTCTTTCCCCGATCTACATTACCATCCATTTTCATAGCATTTGGAGGCTCCTAGAAGTGAGGTTGAATTATTGGGTCTCTGCAGTCATCAAGGAGGGCACAACCTAGTTTGAGGTTTCAGTTATAGGAGGAGCATATCTCTATCTTTCATCATGAGACTTCAGGAAGGGGTTTGTCTTGCCCCAATCTACTATTCCATCCAGTTTCATATCATTTGGATGCTTCTAGCAGCATGGCTGAAATATTGAGTTTATTCAGCCATCTAGAAGGGCACAACTCAGCCAGGGGGGGTTGGATATGAACCTTGGAGGGAAAGAAATTAATCGTGTGGCTTGCATCAGCTTATTATCTTTCCTTTGGAGGCATATATCTTCAGTCTTGAGAATTTTGTAGCAGCTCTTATTCTAGTTGGAGGATTTTATTGGTATTCTTCCATATCTGCAGATTTGTTGTATCAGGTTCTCTATATTATCTAAATAAAGGTTAGACCTGAGTTATTTGGTTCCATATTGGTGTTTCTTGTTATATCTTGTCTTTCTTTATGATATATCTTCAGATCCATGTCTCCATTCTTTAATATCAAACACACAAACCCTAATGCACAACTTCATGAGAAAACCTGCAAACACACATCCAAACAACAACAAACATTGAACAAATAGTGTTTCTAGCGAAAAAATTGGCTTGGGAACATTACACTAGTATGAGAGCATTGATCCTCCCATCCAGTGGGGATTATCGCATGCATAAGTTTATTGGTATCTACATGGGCAGACGCAAGAAACAGACAAGTGAACCTGAGGTATAAATGGAAGGTTCAGGGGAGGATAGTGAGCCACAAGTTCTAGCAAGTTTTTCAAAAGAATTACAACAATCCATACGTCACACAGAAAGTGCACTGGTGCACCATCTACAGGAGAACCAGGAGGAAATTGGCAAAGGAAATTTTGAGATGAGGGAGACATTGGAGAGGGTAAGTTCCAGCCAGGATAAGATTGTGCAAGTCATATTACAGATGACCCATGCAGGAAAGGGGCCAAAAACCTATGGATTTTTATGGCCAACAATGGAGTTCTGAGTGTGGGAGCTTGTAGGAATCTATTTTGGACATGTTTGGCCACTGTTTACAGTTGTAATTTCATGGGTAAAGAGGACATGTTCCTAGGAGTGATGAGATATTCAAAAATTGTCCAAGAAGCATGTGTTTTGGCTGCTAGGTGAATTTTTGTAGCAGTTGTAAAATTCCTGAAGTCCCAGTAAGTAGAATTATTTCGAAACTGTGTTGGAATCCTTGGAGGGAAGTGGAAATACCTGAGGGACTGAGAGAAGTGAAGAGGGATTGCATCCCTTGGGTTGTGCAGGTTCAAGTGAATTTTCATGGTGGAATAGAATTAGCTGAGAGTTTAACTATTGAAAGAGGGACATTATCCAACCTTAAGGACCTTTATCTCTTGTGGATTCATAGCCCCATATCAGAGGTGTCTTGTTGTTGAGAATTGGAACAATAAGGCTACGGTTGGGAGAAATGTATGTCCTTTGTAGTAGGTTGCACATCTTATAAGATAAGTGTTATATTTGTTGTTTTTACTCATGTATAATGTTTATATAACTGACGTGCAATTTACTCTAAGTCACATTTGGTTATTGTTGCTTACTCTGATAAAAAACGATGCATTGATATCTCTATTTTTTGGTTGAATGATTTTTTTGTATTTACATGGACAATTGAATGAATTTATATTTCATGTTTCATGTTAATTTCTGCATTTTAAATTGGTATCAGAAATGTTTGTTGGGCCTTTTTATTAGTGACATGACCTAGTTGGGGGTTGGGTACGTTACAGATGGATTTACAACCATTTGTTTTCTTTGGTGTTGTCTTCTCGGAAGTTTGACCAACTTTTATCTTCCCTTTACTTCCTCCCACATTAGCCTCTTTGGTACCACTAGGAGAAGTTCCCTATAAAGATTTAATGAAATATTCTTGGATCTAAGGTAACTTGATAAGTTCAAACAGAGAAATGTTAGATTCTTTTTCTTTTTAGGTATTCCAAGAAATCATAATCAAGTTTGGATTGAGGGGTAGAATGTGCAACTATTTTATCACTAGTTTGTGTCTTTTGTGTATTGGGCGTTGTCTTAGTAGGCTCAAAAGTTGAAGGAGACTATGAGGATTATGTATTACTTCCACTCCTAGTGGTTACAACATTTTGGGACATATTTATTTCTTCAACATCTTCTTCCAAATTAAAAGATATATCCCAAAAATAATCTACCTCCTTTTCATCTGGTCCATCAGTATCCTGAGACCGATCTTGTTGTTATGCTTCCCCTTCTTCTTATTCATATTCCTTTGAATCAATAAGGGTGTCATTTTCCCAAGCCTTAAAGGATTTATGAAATCTTGTACATTTATTCCTTCTATATGAGGGGTTATTTTAGTGGTAGGGGGGGAGCTTTCTTGAGAGGAAACTTGAAGAATTATTTGGGATTGGAACTACCTTCTCCAGTATTATTCTTCATCTTAATGATTTCATTGGAAATCTTATTTACAATTCTCTGCAGTGTATCCATGTATGTGGATTATTTATCTTTCTTATCTTTAGGAGATTTGGTCACAGTTGTCTTGGTTTTTCTACTGTTTTTTTTCTTTTGAACCCTCAGCTCCACGGTTACCTTTAAGACCAAGCATGTCTTCTTCAACCTTAATATCTTCTTTAAAGGTATCCTATAGAGTATTCTTTCCATATATTTTAACAAACATTTCCATTGAAATAAGGACGTTTGAGGTGTAAAATTCAATTGAAACATCTTCAATAGGCTTGGAAACCAAAGTGAAGTTATTTATTAATGTGATAAACCTATGATTAAAATCTTTAACCTTTTCTTTTGATTCCATTTTAATCCTTGAAATATATAGAATTAAGGTTTTCGGGGTTTTTTCCTCACCAATTTTTTCAATAAAAGCAATCTCAAAAGAATTCCAACTGGTAATTGAATATTGAGATAGAGAGAAGTACCAGGCTGAAGCTTTGTTTTCGAACGTATAAGGAAAGATATTGCAAACAATATCTCAATGTTCTAAATCCATTAACCTGAAAAAAAGCATGGATTTCTTAATATGGTCTTCGGAAAAGTATTTTTTTTCAAGGTCAAACTTGGGGAGAGATTTCTATGGATATTTGGGAAGATGGTGAACTGCCCCAGGCACTGAAACAATGTCTAGATCCATCCAGGGTTGGTTATTTTGTTGATTAGCATTAACTTCAGCCATAGGTTGATGGTTTTAAGGGATATCATCTTCTCCTTCTCCTTTGGGTTCATCTTCAAGTTCACCTATAGGCATTATAGGTGGAGAATTAGGAGGAATGGGAGGTTGACCACCCCCAACTAGTAGGTAGTTCTCTAAGTCGAAGTTTGAGCAATCTAAGACTCCTCATAAGACTTGTGAAATTTGATAACCAAGTTTCTCCATGTTTAGGTTTCCTTTGTGGGTTTGGGGAATTTCAAGGGTTAGTTCTTCCCATGTTGTATTTCTATGTCTATGGGGTACTGAAAATTCAAGAGGCCATTGCCCGGTTTGTCTACTCCATTGGCGGTTTAATACGCACTCATGATTCTCTTTGATTACTCACTCAAGTTCAACTTCTTAGAGAAACTAAGAATTTAGTGATAGGGGTTCAGTTGAACGTTGAGTAGAAACCCGGGTGGGTGTATTTATAGAGTTGATTGAGGATTAACAGTTTGTTCATGGTTGGTTGTTTGGAAATCACTGTGTTGAGTTATGTTTACTAGATGAACTGAACGGGTAAGATCTTGGAATTTTTTAGTATCCATTCATTTATATGGCCTTCCTTCTAGTGCCATTTATGTTAAAGGGTCCAAATGGAAAGTCAAGAAGGTAAGGGAGAATGCCCGATGGTAGGTCCTAATCATACCTACTCTCATTTGGGATAGTGTTTTTGACCAATATGTGGGCATGTTTGCCACTCTAAAATATTTTCAATTATGAATATGAGAACATAATGTTCTTATATGAATTATAATATGAACTAAATATTCAACTATTGCTATCTAAAACTATACTAAGATAACTCTATGTTAATCTATCCTATCATGGTTTGGAGTGAGCTAAAAGAGTATGAGAACAATAAAAAATGATATTACCAGCAAGAGAAGTAATTCATATATGTAGGTAATAAATGAACACAACAATGATATAGATACATTAACAATGTATTGCAAATTATATATGTAAAATCGTTTCTATACTCGTTAGGAAATAAGTGACAGCATAAGCATCAAGAACGGAGTTAAAAATTAATTCACATACCAAAGTTGTGTAACATTTAGGCAATAGATAGATGCACAAAGAGAAATATCATACACATTTGTCTAAATCATAAATTTCCAAAGTGGCTCTTTCTCTTTCTTATTCAAAAGTAATAGTATTGTTTAAAAATACAATGGGGAAAAGTCCTTTCTCTCTCGCAGTGCTCCCTTTCATAAAACAAGAGAGACTATTCAAATTTTGTAATTGTCATCATTGTCATATTACAGTTATGACCTATCGTTTCATATTCCCTATTCGAAATTTACAATTTGAGACTGATCAAAATAAGAAAGGTTAATTACGAAATAAAATGATCACGAGATTTTGTGAAGTTCCATTTTGTCTCTATACTCTTTCCACAATTCATAGTCTTTCAAGATTGTCTCTAGCCCATTTAGTTGCATCTTCTCCAAATCCAACTCACTATTGAAAATATTAGTTTTCACTTCCAGTTTTAAACCTTGCTCAGTCTTCTTTATAAAGTATTTGTCCAATATGATCAGTCTTGTTGGTTCCATCGACTGTTCATTCAAGAATTATGTGTTCACTTGTATAATCTTCTCAATGGCTTCTTGGATAGCATTCCTTTTGGTTTCAACTTCTGCTATTCTTATTTCATCGAGAGTTGCATCATCAAGGTTTAGCATAAATTCCATCTCGAATTATTCTAGTGACTCATCTTAGGCATTCCATACTCTCTTGCAAGCTTTGGTTACTGTATTTTATATGCTTTTAATTTCTTCTAGGAGAGGTTTACAAGTATCAAATAGGACTTGTTCTTTTATCTCTTGTCTAGCATTGCATATTGGCAAGGTAATTGGTGGGCTATGATACACACTCTGTCAATCAATAATTTTCTCAAAGGCATCATGAGCTCTCTGATATATGATCCTCATCTCTTCCATCTGGTCTTGTAATTTGATATGATCATCCATGTTGCTTTGAATATCATTAAGTACACAAAAACATTTATTTTGGACCTTTCTCAATGCTTCATTGGTAGCTTTGGATTCTTCTTTTACATCTTTCGAGATAATATCTCCCTTCTAACTTTCTTCCAAAGCCTTTTCAAGATTCTCTTTTTCTCACTCTAGCCTGATGATTTTATGCTCCAATTATTCTATGAACTTGCTATATTCCATGTGTTCTATTTGCGAATTTTTTATCTCTTGTGCATGACTGGCCTTCAGCTACTCTGTTTCTTGAGAATGTGTCAACTTAAGGGCATATAGGTCTCCCTTGTGAAGGGTTTCAACTATGTGGGTATTTCTCTGTAATTTGTATTAAGTTGGTCACCCTTAATTTGCAACACTTTTTCAATCTCTTCTATGTGAATCTTCTTTGTTGTACTTGTTAGCACATACGATTGTATGGGGTGTTTTTCCCCTTTGTATTTGTCCCTTGGGTGACAAAAGTGAAGAAAGGGGCTAAAAACCCACTAAATGGCGTTTATCCTAGGTCTATCGAGGTTGATGTGATGGATTGGCGTGTTCTGTTAAGGTGCACATAGATCTTCTCGGTCGATCTTGGCGCGCTCAGATCTATGGTGCTCAGCCCAAGTTGGACTCCCCCGGCCTTCTTCCTTTAATGAGGGGGTCCGAGCAAGTGATTTCCCCATGTGGGCCTCCCACTAACATGGCTCCCTCTCATGNCCCCCCCTTCTGAGAAGACCACTTACCACTCACCCTTACCGCCTCCCGATCTTCTGAAACCTATCTCCCACTCAATTTCCCTCCTTTGTCTATCACATCTCTCGCTCCCACTACCCCTCCCACTTCCCAACATCTGTCCTCCACTCGCACTACCGCCCCCCTTCCCTTTCCACCTGTTCCACTTCGCCCCCTCTCATCTCTCGACACATGTTCCACTTCTATCCTTGTCACCTCCTCTGAATCCATTGTGTACCCCTAACCCTTCACACCTCACCTCATGCACGTTGATGTCTGTGTGTTCCCAGTCATCACTTTGTCACCACATCCTTCCATCTGGACATCATTCACCCAGTAGCATGTCGGTTGCACCCATTGCCTCATCCTCATCAACTCCATCCACGTACACCCACCTGCCTCCCCTGCAATGTCCAATGAAGCAACAGACGACCAAGGAGAGGCCGCCACGTCTTCCAGGTGCCAAGTTTGACTTGGGCCGTCCTGATTCTGATAAAGAAGTTATGAAGCAGGGGAGGTGGTTGGAGTATCATCTCCCCCATAAATGGAAAGTCATAATGGTCTGACCGTGAAGGCAGACTGTCAACTCAGACAGTCTGATACCGCGTGCAAAGAGAGACTGCATGCACATTTTGACAGAGCAAAGCACTGAGGGACTTATAGAGTCAAGATTGTGTCTGACAGAGGAAAGTGTGCACAGAAGAGACTGCATGTACAGTCTAACTGAGAAGACACAGGCGTATGGCATTGGAAGAGATGCCCAAGCACGCCTCTGCTAAGGATGGTAAATTATTTTGAGTATATATGTGTAGTTTTGAGTATTATTCAAGGTGTTTGGTTGAGCAAAGCTCCCAATCTGTAATTTTTTTCTGCCAGAGTTGTTCTCTGGTTATGTAATCGACTTGATACTTTCATGTTAATAGAAGTCAGCTTCCCTATTTTCCCTTTTGTCTGTAAACGTTGTTTAAAACACTCGAGCATGGATGATCCAGTTGAGGATCGTTATGTTGTTGTAATGGAGGTTTGATTATAGCGGCATCGTGGTGTGTTTTATTCATTCCCCTGTGTTCTCTTTCCCCTCTCACATTGAATGGCTCGAGCATGGAAGATCCAGTCGAGTTGTTGAAGTCGCAAGCTGATGGAGATTTGGTCATACTATTTTTGTTATTGTGTCTCTTGCAGACATATTTCAATGTCCGAACTTGATCTCAAGAAGGCTCCTGAGTTTGAGTTTTCCTCCCAGAGTTGTTGGAAGGTCAGATGCCCGTAGAAGTATCCTTCACCTTCTCTCTAAGTCTTCCCTATTCTCTCGCTTTAACTCAATTTACTGACTGAAGTTAATGTAGCCCTCACGCCCCTGTGCATTTCCTGTCCAGTTTTGTGTTGAACTTCATTCATGTTTTGAGTTTTAGCCATTGACCTCCATCCATATAAAACCAACATCCACCTAAACTCTGATGGGTACTAGGCTTATCCCCTGGCAATCTGAGGGTGACTCTCAGTGCTAACAATATTGGCTTCCCTTTTTAACTCATAAGTAATATTGTCCCTTTTTGTTCTCGACACTTCTTATAGATCAATTGTTCTATCATGGGAGGTATCCAATGCAACAACTAGTTCATATATTGATATTCCATTTTCTCCTTCAAATGCATTAAGAGATAAAGAAGTTTGGACAGATTTGTCTTTAGGGTCTAGGCCTACTTTCCATTCAATGGACCTTTTAGAAGATGCCTAGATGATATTTGTCTCTCCCCTCTTCCTTTTGTTTGATCTCTTCTCAATTCCTTTAGTCTTGTTATTGTAATAGTATTCACCAACTGCTACTACAAAATTTTCCAATTCGAGCACTTGAGAGGACTAAGGGAAATTCCCCGGTATTGTCATCAGAAAGGTACACTCTTGAATGGGTATGTTAACTATACTGACATTTGGGCTTGTTGTACCAATTTTAGCCTCATCTAATTTTCTTTGTCTTTTTCTTTCTACTTCTTCTTCAACTTTCTTTCTTGCCTTGGCCTTAACAACCTATTATTTTTCTTCTTCCTCCTTATTTATTTTCTATTATACTTCTGCAACCATCTTCTATATTTCTTCTTCTTTTATTGTCTTCTTCTTTCATTCTTCATCCTTATGTTCCTTTTCTTCTTTTTCAACATTTTTCTTATTTTATTCAACAATTTTCTTTAGGGCTTCATCCCTATTCTTTTTCTCATCCAGTTTGGGTTTTTTCTTATGATTCTTCATCCTTCTTTTTTTTTAGCTTCATCTTGTTCCCTTTTCTTCTCTATTTCCATTTGTATGTTTTTTATTTGGTATTTTTATTCTAATTCCAAGGATTTATTGTATATTTCCTCTTCCTTTCTTTTTTCTTCCTCTTCCTTTCTTTTTTCTTCCTCTTTCTTTGCTTCCAACTTTTCCTTGTCTTTAGCCAGAAGCAATAGAAACTGTTCTTTTCCTAATTTCCTTTTCTCTTCTTCTTCCTTTTGAATTTTTTCTTTAGCTATATCATCATGTAACCTTTTCAACAAATATTCAAATAAGAATACCCTTTTGAATATTTATTTTCCATAATTCACTTCATGAATTGCAGCATGAGTAAATCCATCAAATTTGATATGTTCAATTACTAATTATTTTGGGACAATCCCTTTTGGTGCCTCTGTGCAAAGGAAGATATCTTGTAGGGATTTAGCATCCTTTCTATCATGGGAGACATTGGACAATAAATATCTCCTTATGTTCAGTGGGAATTTGGGACACAGATTCTTATTACTAACAGAGAGGAATGAGGTTATCCCTATCCCTATCCCTATTGTCTGGTAGGTGACCTCTCTGGATAGCAACCTATTGAAAACATACTTGGGAAATAGATGTGGGGCCTCATAACTCCCATAGATCATAAAATAAGTATAATATTTACCTATGTACCAATCTGCAATGTCCTTCAAGGTTGATATGGCCTCTTGTGATATTCTATGTGGTGGATACCCAAAAATCATTATCAATAGGGGAACTATGAGGTAGTCATAAATGTCATATATATATATATATAATTCTTGTAGTTCACATACCAAAATTATGAGCAGTAAACATGAATAGGTAGTTGGCTAGGACTCTAATTCCATCCAAAAGTAGGGAAATGAACAGTAGAGCATATTGCATCTATGAGATAGGCTAAAATTTACAAGCTAGGTTTTTTCATACCTGGAGCTTCTTTGGCCTTCTGGAAAATGTTGAATGCTAGCATATGGGCCCAGTTGAAAACCTGCCTTGTTTTCAACATAGTATATGCCATCGGAAACCATTCCATTTGAAAACAAGTACTTGTCTCCTCACCATATAATCGACATATCATAGTTCTTGACAATCTGTAGGGTTATTTTAGTTGTTGTGATGGGATCAACAGTTCTCCTTTTTTGAAACGTCTCAGTTCATCGTACCACCAATCCTTCAATTCTTCAAAGTCTTTGTTATATTTCTCAAACTTCTACAAAAATATCTCATTTGGGAATACTACAAATTCTGGAAGGTGATATCGGGTTTGTATGTCCTTTGGCCTCAGAGATGTTATCAGGAGCATTGACTCATTCATTGTAGTAGTTGTATATTTTTCAAGGTGAGTGAAAGATCACCTTACAGCATCATAGAATGGGAACAACATCAGACGAGCTGCTATAGCGTGTATACCACTTTTTCTAATGTTCTAATAGACTTCAATTTCTTCATCTTCAGCTGGGAACTCTCTAGTATTGAAAAATTTGTATATCTCACCATACCTCAGACAATGTTTTCTTCCATTAAATAAATTTGTGTTTGTTTCCAGGACATTGTTTGGACTTTTGACAGATGTTGGTATATTTACCATAGGGTTTTTTCATTTTATGGTCTTCGGTCACGACATGTTGTTATTTTTAGTTCTTGCTACAAGAAATATCAAAATAATTACTTCAAGTCATTAATATCAACAGAAACAATTATAATTAAACCATACACATACATGTTACTCTGGAATTCTATCAATGCCTCAGGTTAGCTTGATGCTACAGTATAATCAACTTTCTCAAACTTACATAGGGCGAGTAATGCATCAATTAAGGTCAAAAATAAGTTAAATGCACTTATAATTTACCCCAAAACTTCTAAAATTTATGCTAAGTGGGTTACTGGCTATATTTAGATGGAGGAGTACCTCCCCATTAATACACTCGGGAGGAAACCTTTTCTAATATTGTGTATCAGAGGTGTGTCTTTCGAACATGGTGATTGGGAGTTCTAACTTGAAAAACATCCTCTGATAATGTATCGAGAAGGAGCTATTGGGATTTTTTATCAGGATATTTCAAGGTCCTTATGCCTTTCGATGAAGATTCCCTAAGGAATATTCAATTTTTGTATAGGGAAACAGGCCAGGAATGAGACGTTATACATTCATGCATATTGTTTATGTCTATTTATCAAGCATAAAATGTTCATCTAGTACAACATTTGAACAATTATTCTTTTATTACTTTAAATTTACCTCGTCGAGATTAGTCATTAGAGAGGAGTGAATGTTCAAGAGATAACTCTGACAAGAAGTCTCCCTATAGTTCTATCTGAGAGGAACCACCAGAAAGAAGAATAGTTCGTGTTTAGTTCTCGTTCCAATGGAATATTATCTAAGGAATAGTTTGTGCCTCGAAAATTGTGCTTCTATAAAGGATATTTAAGATTAAATGCTAGGATAAGGTTGAGTTGGTCAATAAGCTATGGCCCACCAGGTAATACGAATGGTTATGTGAGCGTCCTACCCCAACGCATTTTAATCCATCTGTTATTGTTAATTCATTTGGACCAATCGTTTCTCGACATGAGCTCACATGGTCAATGCTTTATGGCATAGTAGAGTTGTTGTGCATTGGGAAAATTCCATCGAGGAGGTTCGATTGGAGAGGATTGTGTGCACACAAATAATACTTTATGATGAAGGAGAATCCGATAGAAAGGCATATGATAACATGTCGGCTTTCAGATTTCAAAACAATATTTGGCATTTGCATGTTCATTCATTCTGAGTAGGAACATTCCAATGAAGAGTGATCCAATATCCCTTTGGCATGGTCACATGACTGAAGACTTTCCTTGGGACCCAAAACAAATTGTAGTTCATTCATTGAGAAAAAAGGGCTAGAAACGGTAGGGTAAAACTTCATACTTCACCTCTCGGTGCACCTCATGCTTCATCGGTGTGCCCCAACCTCTTGGTGGACCCCATGCTTCACCTTATGTTTTTTCAAGCCCCTTGGCATGTTCACGCACTCAAGGTGCCCACTTTCCCAACTAGTGCGACACTTGGGTGCCAGAGCAACCCCAAATTCGGTCTCCTTGGGGACTTGGGCGAGGATTCTTGTGCCCTTCTAGCCCAGGACCTTACAAATGAGAAAATACTTTCTCAGTAAAAAGAAGCATTCCTTCCAACATGTTTTCTCCCCTTATCAAATTTCATAAATTGAGAGGCAATTGATACACGTTGGCACTTCCAACATCTTCTTTAGCAATGTAGTTTATATTACCATTTCACATCCTTTTAGAGAATCTTATTTATCTTTCTACCACCAAGTCATCACAAAGATTCATAGGCTTTCTTACACCACATTGGGAATCCATGGGTATAGTGATATGGAGTTTAACCAGGCGAGACATCTTCCAAAGAATTCATGTATTTAATCTGCATGATCTATGTTACACATCTCTGCTTCAACATTTCTATGATTCCCTGGCTTATTCTCTCAACATGGGTAGTTTATTGGTTCCAACAAAATGGTTTATTCTTGTTGTATGTAGTTTTACAATCTGGTTAGATTCACCTCTCTATGCAACTCCATAGTGAGTGTAGCATGTTATTTCTTACAATAATTTTGTACATTTTAGTGTGTTTCAATAACTTTCAATCCAAACAAGGAGGAACTGATATGGAACACAAGAGCACACATACAAAAGAGAGCGCATTACCAAAAAAATCTCTCATATCTGTGGGCAATGAGGAGCACTCCATGCAACACAAACCGATGTCACCCAGCAGCTCATGCACTCCAATAGCAGTCACTACCGCGATCATCACCAAATATCGGTTCATAGATATTGGAAGAGTCAGTAATTTGTTGGGTTGCAATTGGTACACAATTATACAAGGTCGAGAAAGAAGCAATTGGGTTAGGAGTCATTAACATTAGTAATAGGTGCTCTCGTTGAGTCTTCTAGCCAAAGGAGAATAAGAAATGGGTTTAGTTGAGAGTTGAGTAGAAACCTGGGTGGGTGTATTTTAAGATTATGATTGAGGATTAACAGTTTGTTCAGGGTCGATTGTTTGGAAATCACTGTGTCGAGTTATGTTTACTAGAGGAACTGAGCGGGTAGGATCTTGGAATTTTTTACTATCCATTCATTTCTATGGCCTTCCTTCTAGTGCCATTTATGTTGAAGGGTCCAAATGGAATGTCAAGAAGGTAAGGGAGAATTCCCGATGGTAGGTCTCATTCATACCTACTCTCATTTGGGATAGTGTTTTCGACCAGTATATGAGCATGGTTTCCACTCGAAAATATTTTCAATTATGAATATGAGAAAATAATGTTCTTATATGAATTAAAATATGAACTAAATATTCAACTATTTCTATCTAAAAATATACTGAGATAACTCTATGTTAATATATCCTATCATGGTTAGGAGTGAGCTAAAAGAGTATGATAACAATAAAAAATGATATTACCAGCAAGAGAAGTAATGTATATATGTAGGTAATAAATGAACACAACAATGATATAGATACATTAACAATGTATTGCACATTATATATGTAACATTGTTTTTATACTCATTAGAAAATAAGTGACAACATAAGCATCAAGAACAGAGTTAAAAATTAATTCATATACCAAAGTTATGTAACATTTAAGCAGTAGATAGATGCAAAAAGAGAAATATCATACACACTTGTCTAAATCATAAATTTCCAAAGTGTCTCTTTCTCTTTCTTATTGAAAAGTAATAGTATTGTTTAAAAATAAAATGGGAAAAATTCATTTCTCTCTCGCAATGCTCCCTTTCAAAAAACAAGAGAGACTATTCAAATTTTGTAATTGTCATTATTGTTAGATTACAGTTATGACCTATCATTTCATATTCCCTATTTGAACTTTACAATTTGAGACTGATCAAAATAAGAAAGGTTTATTACGAAATAAAATGATCACAAGATTTTGTGAAGATCCATTTTATCTCTATATTCTTTCCACAATTCATAGTCTTTCAAGATTGTCTCTAGCCCACTTAGTTGCATCTTCTCCAAATCCAGCTCACTATCACAAATATTAGTTGTCACTTCTAGTTTTAAACCTTGCTCAATCTTCTTTATAAATTATTTTTCCAATATGATTAGTCGTGTTGGTTCCATCAACTATTCATTCAAGACTTCTTTGTTCACTTCTATAATATTCTCAATAGCTTCTTGGATGGCATCCCTTTTGGTTTCAACTTCTGCTATCCTTATTTCACCAGGAGTTGCATTGTAACACACCCACGAAGGGGCATAAATAATTTTTTTCTTTTCCTCAACTCTCTTTAGGTTCCCTCTTCTTCAATTGTAGGTTCTTCCGAACCCGTGGGATATTTCCTAGCCCCCTTGAAGGGTTTGAGCAATAGGCGATAGCTCTCCAGGATAGCCCCATCCTTCATATGTCTCAGGTTGCGACCACGGGTGTTTTCACCCTAAAGGGTAGTGAAGAACAGCATGAGTGTCAAAAGTCCCAAAAGGTGCTATGAATGGGACAACTCATGTGGGTGAGAATGCTACCGGGTTACAATACTGAAGATGCAAATGGAGGTGTGAGTATTGCAAAGCCGGGAATGGGTATCCTAAAGGCCAATAGCAGAGGGTGTGACTGGAAATGTAAATGCAATACAGCGGGAGAGACTACATGCCAGTGCTGAATATATACCTGAAGGAACGATGTTTGAGGGATGATGATCAAGTACCTGCACACAGAACAACCAAACACCCAAAGTGAACACTATCTGAAGAGGATCAAAGATATGAGCTTGTATTTGACAAATGTGACTATGCGCATGCGTACCTGAGTGTGTTATGAAAAGATGTACCACCAGGGAACAATGAAAATGATTACCCGACGAAAATGACTGTGTAAGTGGCCAAAAATGGTTCGGAAAATGGAGTTTATGGGCTCCGGTAGAAAAAGAAAATGAAAATGGGGAAAAGGGATTAGATATGGACGGTGGGCCCATAATGCCATCCCAGGTGCACCGATATTATGGGCGATCGGGCGGTTGTTTGGGGGGCGGACATGTACTGCCCCTTTG
>ML797854.1:71637-112334 GCA_009831015.1 Picea engelmannii
AGTGGTGCAGTGTTTAGAGCATGCATATCATCATTCTTGAGAAGGAAAATGAGTTTTCCCCACATCCAAGAGCTTACAATGTAAATTTTAATTCAAATGCACGGCCTCCTGTGTGGACAGAGGCGCATATGGCGCCTGCGCGCGGCTAGAATTGAACAGAAAAAGTGCATGCACGCCCGACGCGCGCCTGTGGCCAGGAAAACCCGCGCGCCTATGTCAAAAGTTCGAGAAGAAAAATCCGTATGGATTTCTCTCCAATTTTTGGTGAATTGGCTGTCAAGCAGGTCGGCAGAGGCCGGTTTGTGAACCTGCAAGTTAATAAAAGTAAAAGGAAAGCAAATAAATCCCAAATGAGGGAGGAATTGATACCTTCTCCCCAATATGGTCGCCAATCTGTTTGCACCCAATTCGTCACTGTGTGAGCAAATTATGAGTGCTTACATGCCCGGTTGGGCTCTGCTAAGCATGACAGCTGTGAATTAAAAGGTTAGAAAGAGAAACAACTAAGTTCTAAACAGAAATTAAACTAAAACTAATTAAAACTATGAGCATGTGAGAAAATGAAAAATGAATGTAAATGGACCAATATCACCAATGTATTAGCTGATCTGATTGATGAAATCCAAAGATACACAATGGAGAAAGAGGACTTGGGTCCCTTCCCTCTCCAATGGAAGGCTCTTGAGGCCCTCAGCTGATTGCTCTCCTTACAAAGAAAAGGTGGAAATGTGGGTGAAAGAACTCCAAGCTTATTCACTCAAGAGAGGGGTGAATAGCTTATGAAATGCAGCCTACAATGTGTGTTTCCAAAGAATGAGTCCTTAGCAATCTCAGCAGCATAACAGTATGAATAATTCCTTGAGAAAATGGTGGTCATTCATGGCTTTTTATAGCCAAGCATTGGGTTATTATGTGGCCTCTTTTGAATGTGAAAAGGGGCTCTTTAGGGCACAATTAGGTCTTTGACCAGCCCACCATGAGGATTGAGCTCGTATTTGGTGTCAAATCGACTTGGGAGTCGATCCATTAGTGGTTGGGAAGCCGACCAATTTCAATAAATGCGTTGTTTAGCAGGCGCGCGGGTTTTTCACCAAACAGTCGCGCCTTGTGCACATATGCACGCCTTGTACGAAGTTGTTATGCGCATGCACGCGTGCGCCTAGTGGATGTAAAGCGCCTTGCAATTTTTTGGCCATTTTGTATAGTTTTGACCCTTTTGTTGTGCTATGGAATTAACCTTGTGCCATGAATGACTACTTTTCTGTTTTGACGATGCGGAGTTCTTGTCACCACGTGCGGACAAAATTTCAGTGATAACAACGGGTCTAACCAAAAGGTGCTTCGTGACTTCGCATGTCAGGTAATTACGCGTGAGCCAACCCCGACTCTCTGAATCTCGAACTCTCGAACTATAGCCTAGAGCGTGCTAGCTCCTATGTTATCCTTCACCAATGTGACCTCTGACTATGACCCGATGCCAATCTCACAAGAGCTTCGCGAATTTGCATGTCGGGTATTTGTGTGTGAGCCAACCTTGACTCTCCCGACTTCCGAACTTGCGCTCACGTCAGATCAACGGTCCACATTCCCCACGATCCAATGGTTTTTCTCTCTATTTCGCGTATCGGGACTTCGCGTCTCGGGAAGTTGGAAGACCACTCACCTCCCTTCTCCTGATTCCTGATTCTATGCTTGCCTCATAAAAACAGTCCATGGATTTCCTCGATCCAACGACTCATCAACTCGCGAGCTCGCACTTCGCGAATTCTCACAACTCTGCCTTTGACTTCCCTGAGTCGCGAGTCAGCGAAATGTTGATCTCTCGCCACATGTCCTTCCCAACACTGACGGCTAGGATCAACTCCACTCGTGTCCTTACCAACACAGATGGCTAGGATCAACTCCACTCTTCCCCTTGCAAATCTTTCAAAGTATGAGTTCTCGAACTCCTGGATCTACTACCACTTATCAATTACGATGATGGACGGTTCTGATGATTTTGAAACTTCGGGACTTCGCAGAGTTCTCTTTCATGTGAACTTTTTGAGCTTGATCCTTAGGGGATTTCGAATTCCCACACACTCCTTGCATTAACCCGCTCGCATCATATCAACTGTCCATGACCTTCCTCAATCCAATGGTCCATATTACATCGCAACTTCGGGTTTTGAAATTTTAGTCACGCGAACGTGCCATTCTCCTAATGTGCAAACTCTGATCTCGCCAATCTGACAGTCAATGAGGGTCCTGATAGATCCTTGGATATATGGTCCAGATTGCATCGCGACTTCAGGTTTCAGAGGTTTAGTCGCACCAATGTGCGATTCTCCCATCGCGCAAACTCCAAACTCACAGATCTGACGGTCGAGGTGGGTCCCAATAGATCATTAGATCTACGGCCCAGATCACATCGCGAATTTGGGTTTCAGAGGTTTAGTTGCACCAACGCCCGATTCTCTCATTGCGTGAACTTTGAACTCACAGATCCGATGGTCCAAGTAAGTCCTGATAGATCCTTATATCTACGGCCCAAATCACATCACGATTTCAGGTTTCGGACTTCAAAGGATCCTTCCCCTTTACGATGATTACCAACATTCATGGAACCTGCGAAGGCTGAATAAGTCGAGGCACTAACGTCAGCGTTTCTTCTTCAAATCTAACGGTCGTGACAGACCTCGAATCCTCCTGAATGGATCTCGTCTATTCATCTTGCAAATGAAAGGATATTCCCTTCCAATACTTGAATTCTCGTTATCCTTCCTGAGCTTCGTTAGTTATGAAGGATTTAAGAGTGTTGCTCTCTTTCTCCTGGACTTAACACATAGAAGGATCTTCTACACAACTCTTGTGCTCCTTCATCAAGTCTAGAACTAAGTGGTTATGGGTCTCTTCTTACCTCGTAGAGAGCCTGTGCATATCTGCACTACCTCTCCTGAGCTTAATAGACTCTGTCCTCACAGTGATTGCGGAATTCAACCTCCACATTCAGGGAAGTACTCACTCAACTCTAAGATGGTGATGAAATTCCATGGGGAAAGTTCTTTCGAGGGATTAAACTAGAGCATAAGGGAAAAATCAAGCAGATGTAAAAGTTCTCAAGGAACGAACACATACTCTTAACTCAATCATTCAATATAGAAACCGTTTATAGGCACATAAATACAAGCATGCATCCATTATTTACAATTCAAAGCATAAGGCATAAAAACACTTATCAGCACCATAAGTCATAATGTGACTGCTGAGATGGGTGCTTGTTTCCACCCAACCATAGGCTCAGTCACTCCCAATGTATTTATCACTAACTACCCCCGAGCTTAGGCCACGATGTGTTGAGATTCAATATCTTACTCCCAACTCAATGGAAGTTAGGGATGAAGGTTACTCTCCTTCTCCCAATACAGGAATAGATAAGGATGAAGGCTACCCTCCTTCTCCTAGATCTGTCTCTATTATCTATGATCAAAAATCACTTTCTCGGTTTCAATCCTTCCTCGGACCCGAGAGCTTCGGCTCCCATCTATGCACTCTTTGCAGGTCCTCTCTGCCCACACCATGCTTCCTTTCTTGCCTTCCTCGGCAAGATTGTGTGTGGCTCGAATTCCCCCGTCCATGGTCAAGTATTGAAGCCTTATAGATAGGCAGTCTACCCCATCCCCTCATTAACTCTTGAGGAGGCCTTCCCACCTACCAACTTGACGAGAATTCATTCTTGGTCAAAGGGTGGTTCTGATCTTGAGGAATTTAAATCTAGCATGGTACTGGTTTGTTGGAGGTTAACGCAACCATTCTGGGTCCCCTCCACCACCTTTTCATTAGCAATCGTGTTCTCTCTTACCACATCTCCTTCACAACAGTCATGCAATATGTATCTTTTTTATATTAAAAATTAACAGAACTTACATTCATCAACCTTTTATTCAAAGGTCCATCAAAACAAACATTCAAACCTTTGAGTTTTCCATAGTTCCCTGGAAAATATAGTTATATTTACAGACTGGGGGAAACAGGGTGTTACAATTCCCTCCCCCTTAAAGGAACATTGTCCTCGATGTTCTATCTATCAAAACAATATGTATGTACATAAGTAAACAAAATTGGATATGTTTGTTTGATGGCATCTTCCATTTCCCATGTAGCCTCATCTAGGCCAAAGTGTTTCCACTGCACCTTGACCTGTGCAATGGCTCGGTTCCTGAGTGAGGTTTCCTTCCTGTCTATTATGCATTGGGGTTCTGGAAAAAACTCTCCCTCCGGTTCCACATGGATCACAAACCATTCAATTATATGATTAGCATCATGTACATATTTCTTCAATAATGAAACATGGAAAACAATATGTGCCTTTACAGTGGGAGGAAGTGCTAGCCTATAGGCTATAGGTCCCACTCTATCTAAGACTTCAAAGGGTCCACAATACTGAGGTGTCAATTTGGCACAGACTCCCATTCTCAAGGAACGCTTCCTACGTCTAACTCTGAGATAGACATGGTCTCCAGTCTTCAACTCTCTGGGAGTTATCTTTCTGTCGGCGTAGATTTTCTGTCTATCCTGAGAAATCTTCAGATTTTGTCTTATCTGAGCCACTTTTTGTTCCATTTATTTCAGCATGTTGGGTCTGATTGTAATTCTGTCCACTGGGTTACTCCATATAATTGGAATCTTGCATTGTCTACCATAGAGGGCTTCGAAAGGGCTCATCTTCAAGGATTCCTAATAACCATTGTTGTAGGAAAACTCTACCAATGGTAGGTAGTCTTCCCACTTCTTAGGTTGATGCATTGCATGCATCCTTAGCATGTATTCTACTATTTGGTTCACTCTTTTTGTCTATCCATCAGTTTGAGGGTGATAGGCTTTGTTGAACAACAATTTAGTCTCAAAACCAACCATTAGGGATTTCTAAAAGTTTGAAGTAAATTTGGTATCTCTGTTGGATACAATTTCCTTGGGAATGTCATGCAGTTTGAATATCTCCTTCATGAAGATGTTGTTAATATCTATTTCCTTGCAAGTTGACTTGACAGAGATGAAATGAGCAGACTTACTTAGTTTGTCCACCACGACCATGATGGCATCATTTTTCTTGGTCGAATTTGGGAATCTGGTGATGAAATCCATGGAGATGGTTTCCCATTTCCATTTTGGGATTGGTAGGGGTTGTAACAATCTTTTTGGGTGTCGGTGTTCCGCCTTAACTTGCTGGCATTCTAAGCACTTAGCTAGATAGTTAGTTATGTCGTTCTTCAACCCATGCCAATAGAATTGTTTCCTAGTGCTTGTGATCATCTTCCGATATCCTGGGTGACCAGTATATGGTGTCTTGTGCAATTCATCCATTATGAAGCTCTTCAAGTCATCACAGTTTGGAATATACCATATGTTTCTATAAGTTAGGAGCCCTTCCTTGAGAATTTGGTAGCCTTCGTACTTTAGCCTTGTAGGCTCTTATCTTAGGTATGAGGTCATAGTCTTGAAGAATGCATCTGTCACTTGTGCATTTTTTACTCTTTCCTTGACAATCGTTTTGCAGGTGCTTACTTCTGCCAGATGAATCATTTTTATACTTATGTTAAGGGAATTGGCCACCCTATTTTCCTTTCCTTTGATGTGTCTGATTTCAAAATCAAACTAACTAAGGAGAGACATCCACCTAGATTGCATGGCATTGAGTTTTGGTTGATCAAACAGGTGCCTCAACCCACAATGGTTTGTCATGAGCACGAATCTCCTTCCCATGAGGTAGTGCCTCCACATTTTTAAATCATGTACTATGGCTGCCAACTCTAGGTCATGGGTCACATAATTGATCTCATGCTCATTTAATTTCCAGGATGTGTAGAAAACTACACGTCCCTCTTGCATAAGGACTCCTCTGAGTCCTTCCTTGCAAGCATCTGTACACACGAGGAAATCATTATCTGGGTCTACAATCTTCAGCATAGGTGCATGGGTCAGGAGGTATTTCAGTTCCTGAAATATTTATTCACATTTTGATGTCCAAATGAATTTAATCCCCTTTTTCTGAAGGGCATTGATTGGACAACCAGTCTTGGAAAAACCTTTTATGCACCTTCTATAGTATCCTGCTAGGCCCACGAAGGACCTAATATAGGATACCTCCTTAGGGGTAGGCCATTCCATAATATATCTGATCTTTTCAGGGTCCACTACCACCCCTTCCTTAGAAATGACATGGCCTAAGTAGTGGACTTGCTTCTAAAAGAAATTGCACTTGCTAAAGTTAGCGTAGATTTGATTCTCTCTTAGTACTTGAAGTACGAGTCTAAGATGTTCTTCGTGATCCTCCTTGTTCTTGGAGTATATTAGGATATCATCAATGAAAACCAACACAAATTTTTCTAGGAATTTGTTGAGTACATTATTCATCAAGAACATAAAAGTGGTGGGGACATTGGTTAACCCAAATGGCACCACCATGAATTCATAGTGACCATACCTCATCCTGAAGGTTGTTTTGTGGATGTCTTCATCCTTAATATGGACTTAGTGGTATCCAAACCTTAAGTCGATCTTACAGAAGATGGAAGCACCTCCCAATTGCTCGAACAAGTCATCAATTCTTGGTAAGGGCTATTTTTTCTTTATATTTGTCTATTTGAGTAGTTTGTAATCTATGCACAGTCGGAGTGTGCCATATTTATTTTTCACAAACAATACAGGCGCTCCCCATGGAGATACACTGGGTTAGATGTAGCCTTTGTCCATCATCTCCTTTATTTGTAGATTGAGCTCATTCTATATAGTGTCCTAGATGTTGGTACCACTAATGGGGTAAGTTCTATCGAGAAGTCGATATCCCTTCTCAGAGGTAGACCTGGTACATATTCTAGGAACACATCCTTGTATTCTCTTAATATGGGGTGGTTCTCTAGGTTTGGTTTTTCATTCTCAATAGATTCCAATACCTGTACGGCATATAAGGAACACCCCTTTCTACAATACTTTTTCATTTGAAGGGATGATATTTGTCTCACTGAGACAGGCTTCTGAATCCCTTGGAGGGTCTTTTTTCTCCCTTATTCATTTACACATTATAAAGTTTTATGATAACAGTCCAATTTAGTTTTATAAGTAGCCAGCCAATCCATACCAATCACCAAGTCATTAGATCCCATGGGAATTATGTTAAGGGTCGCTTAGGTGGGCAATCCACCCATGATGAATTGACAAGTTGGTATGACCTTTACCACTTTTCTTTTGGTCACAGTAGCTAGTCGTACCAACCATGGCTTAACATGTTTAATTGGTTTCATTTTACACTTATCAATAGTCTGAGGGGCCACGTGACTCAAATTAGAACCAGGGTCAATTAAAATAGAAACTAGATGGTTGGCGATCATACCTTCCAACTCCACTACTGAAGCTTGGTGGTCGACTTGATTATTGTTCAAGGTTGCATAGATTGGTGGAATGCTTCTAGCCACGTCGTTGGCAGTGGTAGATTCTTGGATATTGTAGACTCTCTTACTGTTATGTTGTCTGTGTGGGCACTCCCTCAATCGATGATCTTCTCCACAGCCCCAACATTTTAAGGGTTCCTTCTTTAGGTTATCAGTCTTTTCCGGGACTGTCTTAAAAGGTTTATTTCCACTTTGAGAGGGGAAATTTTTCTGAGATACACTTCTAGTAGGAAGGATCCTTCTAAAATATTTTCCATGGTTCTTAAATCTTGAGGATTTAAACCCCTTCTTCTGGAATCCCGAACTACTCGTCTTCCAATCCTCTTGAGGTCCTGTCTTACTCCCAAACTGTTCATAACAATACCTCACCTTCCGGATAGTTTCTTCTAAGGTGTTTGGTTCGTCGAACTCAATCCTGTCCTGGTAGGTCTGAGGTAACCCACTAATGAACCGCTGGATTTTTATTTTTTTATCTTTTATGTAGGGTACATACCTCAGTAGTTCAAGGAATTTATTGACGAATTCATCTATGGTGAGTTGCCCCAGCCGGAGTTCAAAGAATTCCTTAGTCTTCCCATCCATGTATTTCTCTGACATATATTTTTTCCCGAAGTATTTCTCAAATTGTTTCCATGACAAGTCCTTCTCATGGAATCCTTTCACATTTTAAGGTATTCCCACCAAATGGAAGCCTTTCCATTCAGGTTGAAAATGGTTATTCGAGCCTTCAAGTTTTCAAAGTAGTCACGGACTCTGAAGTATTTCTTCAAACCAAGCAGTCAAACTTTAGCCTCTTCTCCTTTCTTAATCTCTCCATCAAAACAGGGTGGTTTGTCTTTCTTGAACTCTTCAGGGTCACAATTTTTGGAATTCTTATGCTTCTTTCATTTCCTTTGAGAATATTGTGAGCTAGATACACTACTAGAATATCCTTCGGAGTTGTCATCTTCCTTTCCAGAGGACTTTGTTGATGTGTGTCCTCTGCCTCCACGTTGGGCCTTCTTCGAGGTACTTCTCCTAGTGTGGTCATATTTTTGGATCTCATGTGGACTTTGACTTCTCTTCTCATGTCATCGATCCACATGACTGGTTGTGGGTTCATGTTGCAGTTGTCTCTGTATGTCGGATAAACTCTGCAGCAAGACTGCGTTAATTTCTGTTTTCTTTTCTTTCTCTTTTATTAACTTTTCATTGTTGGCCTTGCAAATTTGTAATTCGTCCCTGAGGTTCCTTACCATTTCAGCCAGGTCTGGAGGGGTTTCCTCTACCCTTCGTTCATCATATTCTTCATCTCTATTGTGGGAACCATCCTTTTTCCTTGAAGCTTTCCTATGGTTTACTGACTGCTCGAGTGTTGACAAAACACTTATTGTTAGATAATAGTATATTAGTTTATGAACAATACATGGTTTAGATTTCTCAAATGCATACACACAGTATAAAGTTTCATTATTTTCCTCATTAAAATTGCTAACCATACTTTTTAAGAAAAAACAAGGTAAGGTAGAGTGTCAATCTTTTGAAAGTACTCCAAATAGATTTTTTAAGCGACTCGTCCATGATCCCAAGCAGGCCAAGTGTTGTAACCATGCTCTGATACCAACTTGAAAAACACCCACAACGGGGCATAAATAAAATTTTGTTTTTCCTCAACTCTCTCTAGGTTTCCTCTTCTTCAATTCCAGGTTCTTCCAAACCCGCGGGCTCTTTCCTGGCCCCCTTGAAGGGTTTGAGCAACAAGCGCTAGCTCTCCAGGCTATCCCCATCCTTCATATGATCTCAAGATGCGACCACGGGTCTAACCAAAAGGTGCTTTGTGACTTCACATGTCGGTTAATCACGCATGAGCCAACCTCGACTCTCCAAACACCGAACTCTCGAACTAGAGCCTAGTGTGTGCTAGCTCCTCTGTTAGCCTTCACCAATGTGACCTCCAGCTATGACCCAAGGCCAATCTCATGAGAGCTTCACATGTTGGGTATTTGCATGTGAGCCAAACTTGACTCTCCTAAATTCTGAACTTGCGCTCGCGTCAGATCGACGGTCCACATTCCCCACGATCAAACTATTCTTCTCTCTATTTCGCGTATCGGGACTTCACGTATCGAGAAGTTGGAAGACCACTCACCTCCCTTCTCCCGATTCTTGATTCTACACTCACCTCAAATTGACGGTCCATGGATTTCCTCAATCCAACAACTCAGATCAACTCGTGATCTCGCACTTCGTGAATCCTCACAACTCTACCTTTGACTTCCCTGAGTCGTGAGTCAGTGAAATCTTGATCTCTCACCATGTGTCCTTCCCATCACCGATGGCTAGAATTTACTCCACTTGTTTCCTTTCCAACACCAACGACTAGGATCAACTCGACTCTTCCCCTTGCAAATATTTTGAAGTCTAAGTTCTCGAACTCCTGGATCTGCTACCACCTGTCAATTCTAACGATGACGGTTTCGATGATTTTGGAATTTCAGGACTTTGCTGACTCCTCTTTTCTATGCACCTTATGAGCTTGATACTTAGAGGATTTTGAATTCCCATGCACTCCTTGCGTTAACCTGCTCACGTCAGATTGACGGTCCATGACCTTCCTTGATCCAACGGTCCAGATTGCATCACAACTTCAGGTTTTGAAAGTTTAGTCGCACCAAAGTGCCATTCTCCCGATGTGAAAATTCTGATCTCACCAATACAGCGGTCAAGGAGGGTCCAAATAGATCCTTGGATCTATGGTCCAAATTCCATCGTGACTTCGGGTTTTAGAGGTTTAGTCGCACCAACGTGTGATTCTCCCGTCACGCGAACTCCAAACTCACAGATACGACGGTCGAGGTGGGTCCCGATAGATGCTTATATCGACGACCCAGATCACATCATGATTTCAGGTTTCGGAGGTTTAGTCACACCAACGCGTGATTCTCTCGTCACACGAACTTTGAACTCATAGATCCGACGGTCGAGGTGGGTCCTGATAGATCCTTAGATCTACGGCCCAAATTACATCACGATTTTGGGTTTCATACATTAAAGGATCTGTCCCCTTCATGATGCTTACCAACATTCGTCGAACTTGCGAAGGCTGAAGAAGTCGAAGCGCTAACACCTGCATTCCTTCCTCAAATATAACGGTCGTGATAGACCTCATATCATCCCGAACAGATCTCGTCCGTTCATCTTCCAAACAAAAAACTATTCCCTTTATATACTTGAATTCTCGCTATCCTTCCTGAGATTCGTCAGTTATGAAGGATTTAAGAGCATTGTGCTCCTTCTCCTGGACTTAACAAATAGAACGATCTTCTGCACAACTCTTGGGCTCCTTCATCAATTCTAGAACTTAAGTGGTTTTGGGTCTCTTCTTACCTCGCAGAGAGCCTGTGCATATGTGCACTACCTCTCCTGAGCTTAATAGACTCTGTCCTCGCAGCGATTTTGGAATTCAACCTCCACATTCAGGGAAGTACTCACTCGAATCTAGGATGGTGATGAAATTCCCAGGGGAAATTGCTTTTGAGGGATTAAACTAGAGCGTAAGGGAAAAATCAAGCAGATGTAAAAGTTCTCAAGGAACGAACGCATACTCTTAACTCAATCATTCAATACAGAAACCATTTATAGGCACATAAATACAAGCATGCATCCATTATTTACAATTCAAAGCATAAGGCATAAAAACACTTATCAACACCATAAGCCGTAAGGAGACTGCTGAGAGGGGTGCTCATTTCCACCCAACCATAGGCTTAGTCACTCCCAATGGATTTATAACTGACCACCCCCGAGCTTAGGCCATGATGCATTGAGATTCAATCTCTTACTCCCAACTCAATGTAAGTTAGGGACGAAGGTTACTCTCCTTCTCCCAATACAGGAATAGATAAGGATGAAGGTTACTCTCCTTCTCCTAGCTCTGTCTCTATTCTCTGTGATCAGAACTCACTTTTTCGGTTTTAATCCTTCCTCGGACCCGAGAGCTTTAGCTCCTATCTCTGCACTCTTTGCAAGACCTCTCTTCCCACACCACGCTTCCTTTCTTTCCTTCCTCAGCAAGATTGTGTGTGGCTCGAATTCCCCCATCCATGGTTAAATATGGAAGCCTTACAGATGGTTTGTCCACCCCATCCCCTCATTAACTCTTGAGGAGGCCTTCCCACCTACCAACCTGATGGGAATTCATTCCTAGTCAGAGGGTGGTTCTGATCTTGAGAAATTTAAATCCAGCATGGTACTGGTTCGGTGGAGGTTAATGCAACCATTCTGGGTCCCCTCCACCACCTTTTCATTAGAATTTTTGGTCTCTCTTTGCACATCCCCTTCACAGCAGTCATGCAATACGTATCTATTTTCTATTAAAAATTAACAGAATTTACATTCATCGACCTTTTATTCAAAGGTTCATCAAAACAAACATTCACACCTTTGAGTTTTCCATAGTTTCATGGCCAATATAGTTATATTTACAGACTGGGGGAAACAGGGTGTTACATGCATCATCTAGATTTAGCATAACTTCCATCTTGAATTATTCAAGTAACTCGTCTGAGGCATTCCATACTCTCTTGCAAGATTTGGTTACTATCTTTTATATGCTTTTAATGTCTTCTAGGAGAGGTTTCCAGGTATGAAACGGGACTTCGTCTTTTATCTCTTGTATGGCATTGCATATTGGCAAGGTAATTGGTGGGCTATGATACACACTCTGCCAATCAATAGTTCTATCAAATGCATCCTGATTTCTATGATATATGCTCCTCATCTCTTCCATCTGGTCTTGTAATTTGATATGATAATCCATGTTGCTTTGAATATCATTAAGTACACAAAAAAACTTCTTTTGGACCTTTCTCAACACTTCATTAGTATCTTTGGCTTCTTCTTTTAAATATTTAGAGATAGTATCTCCCTTCTAACTTTCTTCTAAAGCCTTTTCAAGATTCTCTGTCTTTCTCTAGCCCGATGATTTTATGCTCCAATTGTTCTATGAACTTGCTATCTTCCACATGTTCTATTTGTGAATTTTTTATCTCCTGTGCATGACTAGCTTTCAACTACTTTGTTTCTTGATAATGTGTGAACTTAAGGGCATCTAATTCTCCCCTATGAATTATTTAAACTATATGGTTCTTTAATTGAATTTGTATTCAGTTGGTCACCCTGAATTTGCAACACTTTTTCAATCTCTTCTCAGTGAAGCTTCTCTGTTGTACTGACTTCCCTTTTGAACTCATCAGTAATATTGTCCCTTTTTGTTCTCAACACTTCTTCTAGATCAATTGTTATAGCTTGGGAGGTATCCAATGCAACAACTAGTTCATATACCGATATTGCATTTTCTCCTGCAAATGCATTAAGAGCTAAAGAAGTTTGGAGAGATTTTTATTTGGGGTCTAGGCCTACTTTCCGGTCAATGGAGCTTTTAGAAGACCCCTACCTGAGATTTGTCTCTCCCCTCTTCCTTTTGTTTGATTTCTTCTCGATTCCTTTAGTCTTGTTGTTGTAATAGTATTCACCAACTGATACTACAAAATTTTCCAATGAGAGCACTTGAGAGGACTAGGAGAAATTTCCCGGTATTGTCATCAGAAAGGTACACTCTTGAATGGGTATGTTAACTATACCGACATTTGGGCTTGTTATACCAATTTTAGCCTCAGCTAATTTTCTTTGTCTTTTGCTTTCTACTTATACTTTAACTTTCTTTCTTGCCTCGACCTCAACAACCTATTATTTTTCTTCTTCCTCCTTATTTCTTTTCTATTATACTTATGCAACCATCTTCCATCTTTCTTCTTCCTTTTGTGTATTCTTCTTTCATTCTTCATCTTGATGTTCCTTTGCTTCTTTTTCAACATTTTTCTTATTTTCTTCAACAATTTTCTTTAGGGATCCATCCCTATTCTTTTTTTCATCCAGTTTTGGTTTTTTCTTATGATTCTTCATCATTCTTTTTTTTAGCTTCATCTTGTTCCCTTTTCTTCTCTATTTCCATCTGCATGTTTTTCCTTTGGTATTATTATTCTAATTCCAAGGATTTATTGTATCTTTCCTCTTCCTTTATTTTTTCTTCCTCTTCCTTTGCTTCCAACATTTCCTTGTCTTTAGCCAGAAGCCATATAAATTGTTCTTTGGATAATTTTATTTTCTCTTCTTCTTCCTTTTGATTTTTTTCTTTATCTATATCATCATGTAACCTTTTCAATAAATATTCAAATAAGAAATCCCTTTTGACTATTTTTTCTCCATAATTCACTTCATGAATTACAATGTGGGTCAATACAACAAATTTGATATGTTTAGTTACTAAGTCTTTTGGGACAATCCCTTTTGGTTCCTCTATGCACAGGAAGATATATTGTAGGGATTCAACTTCCTTTCTATCATGGCGGACAATGGGAAATACATATCTCCCTATGTTCGGTGGGAATTTGGGACATAGTTTATTATTACTAACTGAGAGGAATGAGGTTATCCCTATCCCTATTGTCTAGTAGGTGACCTCTTTGGATAGAAACCTATTGAAAACATACTTGGAGAATAGATGTGGGGCCTCAGAACTCCCATAGATCCTAAAATAGGTATAATATTTACCTATGTACCAATATGAAATGTCCTTCAAGGTTGATATGGCCCCTTGTGATATTCTATGTGGTGGATACCCAAAAATCATTATCAACAGGGGAGCTAGGAAGTAGTCACAAATGTCATATATAAAATTCTTGTAGTTGACATCCCTGAATTATGAGAAGTAAACATGAATAGGTAGTTCTCTACGACTCTAATTCGATCCAAAAGTAGGGAAATTAACAATAGAGCATACTACATCTATGAGAAAGGATAAAATTTACAAGCTTGGTTTTTTCATACCTGGAGCTTCTTTGGCCTTCTGGAAAATGTTGAATGATAGCATATGGGCCCAGTTGAAAACCTGCATTGTTTTCAACATAGTATATACCATCGGAAACCATTCATTTTGAACATGAGTACTTGTCTCCTCGCCATATAATCGAAATATCACAGTGCTCAACAATATGTAGGGTTATTTTAGTTATTGTGATGGGATCAACATTTATCCTTTCCTGAAACGTCTTAATTCATCGTACCACCAATCCTTCAATTCTTCAAAGTCTTTGTTATCTTTCCCAAACTTCTGCAAAAATATCTCATTTGGGCATACTACAGATTCTGGAAGGTGATATCGGGTTTGTATGTCCTTTGGGTTGAGAAATGTTATCAGGAGAATTGACGCGTTCATTGTAGTAGTCGTATATTTTTCGAGGTGAGTGAAACACCACCTTGCAGCATCATAGAATGGGAACAACATCGAATGAGTTTCTATAGCATGTATACCACTTTTTCTAATGTTCTGATAGACTTCAATGTCTTCATCTTCAGGTGGGAACTCTCTAGTATTGAAAAATTTGTATATATCATCATACCTCATACAATGTTTTCTTCCATTAAAGAAATTTGTGTTCATTTCCAGGACATTGTCTAGACTTTTGAAGGATGTTGTATATTTACCATAGGGATTTTTCCTTTTCTGGTCTCCAGTCATGACATGTTGTTATTTTTAGTTCTTGCTACAAGAAATACCAAAATAATTACTTCAAATCATTAATACCAACATAAAAAATTATAATTAAACCATATACATACATGTTACTCTAGAATTATGTGAATGTCTGAGGTTAGCTTGATGCTACAGTATAATAAACTTTCCCAAACTTACATAAGACGAGTAATGCATCAATTAGGGTCAAAAATGGGTTAAATGCACTTATAATTTACCCCAAAACTTCTAAAATTTATGCTAAGTGGGTTACTGGCTATATTTAGATGGAGGAGTACCTCGCCATTACTACACTCAGAAGGAAACCTTCTCTAATATTGTGTATCATAGGTGTGGCTTTGGAACATGGTGATTGGGAGTTCTAACTTGAAAAACATCCTCCGATAATGCTATCGAGGAGATATTGGGATTTTTTATCAGGATATTTCAAGGTCCTCGTGCCTTTCGATGGAGATTCCCTAAGGAATATTCAATTTTTGTATTGGGAATCATGCCAGGAATGAGACGTTATACATTCACGCATGTTGTTTATGTCTATTTATCAAGCATAAAATGTTCATCTAGTCCAACATTTGAAAAATTATTATTTTATTACTTTAAAGTTACCTTGTCGAGATGAGTCATCAGAGAGGAGTGAATGTTGAAGAGCTAACTCCGACAAGAAGTCTCCCTATATTTATATCAGAGAGGAACCACCAGAAAGAAGAATAGTTCATGTATAATTCGTGTTCCGATGGAGGCTTCTCTAAGGAATAGTTTGTTCCTTAGAGATCGTGCTTCTATAAAGGATATTTAATCATGAGGCAGATTAAATGCTAGGATAAGGTTGTGATGGTCAATAAGCTATGGCCCACAAAGTAATATGAACGGTTATGTGAGGGACCTACCCCAACGCATTTGAATCCAACCTAGTATTGTTAATTCATTTGGACCAATTGCTTCTCGACATGAGCTCACAGGGTCAATGCTTTATGGCGTAGTAGAATTGTTATGCATCAACAAAATTCCGTCAAAGAGGGTCGATTGGAGAGGATAGTGTGCACACAAAATAATACTAGTTTATGAATAAGTACAATCCAATAGAAAGGTATATGATAGCATGTCGGATTTCAAATTTCAGAAAAATATTTGGCATTTGCATGTTCATTCATTCCGAGTAGGAACATTCCAATGAAGAGTGATCCAATATCCCTTTGGCATGTCACATGACTGAAGACTTTCCTTGCGACCAAAAAGAAATTGTAGTTCATTCATTGAGAGAAAAGGGATAGCAAAGGTAGGGTAAAACTTCATAATTCACCTCTCGGTGCACCTCATGCTTCATCAGTGTGCCCCAACCTCTTGGTGGACCCCATGCTTCACCTTATGTTTTGGAAAGCACCTTCGCATGTTCACACATCCAAGGTGCCCACTTTCCCAACTAGTGCGACACTTGGGTGCTAGAGCAACCCCAAATTTGGTCTCCTTGGGGACTTGGGAGAGGGTTCATGCACCTTTCTAACCCAGGGCCTTACAAATGAGAAAATACTTTCTCAGTACAAAGAAGCATTCCTTCCAACATGTTTTCTCATCAACTTTCATAAATTGAGAGGAGAGTCATACACGTTGGAACTTCCAACATCTTCTTTAGCAATGTAGTTTATATTACCATTGCATTGCAATATCCCCACTTTGGGAAATCATTATATTACAGAGTGCTATGATGACCATAGTTGCCACATGGAGGTTATAGAGAATATAGGGGCTGTTGAAGGGTATTTTGGGGTCTGGCTTGCATCTCTCATCTTATTTCATCATTATGATCCATTCCGAACAGCTTATATTTGGTTTCGTTGCATTCCAAAGATTTCCATGATTTTGAGTTGTTTTGGGCTATAGGTTAATTAAATTCACTAATGAGGTCATATTGGGTATAATACTTGGAGGAACCTCTTAGTGTAATAGCTCATTGGAATCGGGAGGAACACGACTGCAGGATAGGATGATGAGAAGTGACTTTCAGTGGCAAGGGAAGCCACAAGGAGAGATAAGGTACTTTTCAGAGGTAAAATAGTTAATTAATTAATTAAAGTGATTTAATTAATTAATTAATAATTAAATCAAGTAAAAGTCACTTTGGAGAGACAAGGTGAGCAGGAGGGATAAAAGAGAGACAAGGGCCTATATTCTCTCATTCATGATGTTTATCATTTTGATATCTGGATTCTTGCTAGTGAGCCCATGCACTTGGGGGTTTTGAGGGTTTTGACATAACAAACCCTAGAGATCAGCTCAGTGGTGAAAGATCCCACCCAACCTAGTCCAAGCTTGGTCATGGAGGTGAAAGATTCATCCCTCGCCATTTTACATCAGATCTACTAAGCTTCAGGGGAGTTCTACATCAGCCACAGGTTCATAGAGAGGTAGGGCGCAGCTTTAGGAGGTTTTTCAGTAGGGAGGCACACCATCTTGAGGAGAGGAGTTTGTTCCATGCATAGGAGAATGATTTGGAGGAAACAAACTTCTAGGTATTCTTTGTAGGGCCTAGGGTTCCTTTCCTAGCCTTTTTCAAAGGAGGTTTCTCTGTCATAGTATTTATTGGAGCTCAGCACAGGTTCAGAGAGAGGAGGCGCATCACATATTGAGGATCTAGTCATTTGGATGGTCAGATCTCTTTCATTCAGCCTGAGACTCTACCAGGGAGTTTCCAATGGCCCGATCTACAGTTTTGGAACTTTTCTAGAGGGTTTGGAGGCCATCTTCATAGAGGCCGAATTCTTGTTCTTTTACAGCCAAGAGGGCGCACTGCAAATAGATTATTCAACCATCTGGAGGATCATATATCCATCGTTCAGTCTGAGACTTTACCAGGGGGTTTCCCTTGGCCCGATATACAATTTGGCACCCTTCTTAGGGGATTTGGAAGATTATTTCTTGGAGGATGAATTCTTGGTTTGATGCAACCAGCGAGGGGTGCATTGTGCTAGGGAGATCTTCATATTTCAACTGGGTTATGAGTTGGTTCATCTGGGTTTTTGGTCTATAGATTGGAGAGGATTTTGGAAGCCTGGATCTTCTTCTATCTTGTATTTTGGTGGCTAGATACTCTACTATCTTATATGTATTCCAGATCTGCCCCTTTTTGTATGAGGACAACCATTATTATGAATAATATCAGATCTAAGGTGTTTTGGGTTATCTCTTGTATTGATTGATATTTCATCTTGTTGAGGTATTTTCCATTGCTATATTTATGTTGATTATTGTTGCAAACACACATAACAACCACCATAATAAACCCTAGCGCAACTCATGAGACTTAAGACTTCAAAGTGTTTGACGAAATACCACAACCAGAAACAGTTAAAAAATTCATGAAAAACACAATGTTCTTGGCATCTTGTCTTGGGAACATTACAGTGGTATCAGAGCGTTGATCCTCCCAACCAGTGGGGATTAGCGCATGTAGAAATACAGTAGATATGGATATGTTTGAATTTGCTAGAGAGATTGTATTCTGTGAAGGGGAATATTACGCCCTTATTAAGGGAACTAGGGTTCAATTAACATTCCAACAGTTCGTATCCATAAAAAAATCCTATATGGAGCAAAGATGAGGTTACACATTGGGTCAACATAGCAAAGGAAAAAAGAGCAGCAACAGCTAGATGGAGGGAAGAAAAGATTAACCCTACACTCGTTAGGAGCATGCAACGTTGCTATGGTTGTAAAGTGCCTTGGGAACCATATCATAGAACTAGGGGTAAAGGTAAGAGACATATTATTGAGGTGCACTATGATAGTGAGGAGGAGGAGATGCATTGGGATGCAACCATATATTCATATTTGGAGAATTTTGATGACACTAGTGACTCTTGCACACTTGTGGAGGCTAGTGACTCTTGCTCACTTGGGGAGGATATTGACCCTTGCATATTGGAGGGACAGGATGATAGCACATGTGTTTCAGTAGTCATATCACATAGTGTTGATGACCTTACACATCAGTAGAGTGGTGACACTAGTGGAGATTCACACGTGTTAGAACCTAGACCCTATGAGATTCATATGATGACTATGTCACAGTTGTCATATTTTCAAACACCCATGATAGCCACGACACATGAGGATATCAATGGAATATGTGATATGGTGGAGGAGCCTTGTGTGAGGATTGTACATCAGGGGCATTTGGATTTGCGGACCCAGGAGGAGAGACATGACTTGGAGATAGTGGACCTTACACATACCTATTAGCATGAGGAGATTGAGTCACCTCTTTTGGAGACTCCATTAGTTGATCAGGTTATGGAGACTGACAGATTGATGGGGCACTTACTTCCAAGACCAGCCTGCAGTGATGAGGATGTACCCCTTATTGGTCAGGATGACCATAGCACGTGTATGGACACATATGTATGGGATCCAGGCATAGATGATAGTAGTAGGGTGGGTGCACAGGAGGATAAAGTTGCTCATACATGATACAAGGTGATTCAGAGGGAGATAGCAGTTGATGATGGTGTGTAGTGGAATACAGCAGGACCCAGTAGCGTAGTGGATAGGGGGAAATTCAGTGTCGTATATTTTGCAGAGAGTGTTGTTGGGGATTCTAGGGTTGACACTAGTAGTGAGGGGTGTGAGGTAGCACCTTAGCAGGACTATGATCATGAGTCTTGATACTTGGAAGGACAGTTGAGAGTCAGTGAGGGAATGATCATGGAAGCCACTAGGTGCATTGATGACACACATGCATTGGTGATTGATTGTTGCTAGAGGGCGTCGATGGCACTTGATAGTTCAAGTGGGGAATTTTCCATAGATGACTTTCATACTCTCAGGGAGAGAGTGTCTGTGATGAGGATCGACTACCAGAAGTTGTTGATGGACAAAGACTATCTATTGGGGGTGGGCAAGATGTATCACAGAGCCCTGAGGGAGAAAGAGTTGGAGGTGGACAGACTCAATCATGGGTTGGAGAGCACTCAAGGATTCTTGAGAGGAACACAAACAACCCTTCAAGAATCAAAGTCCAGGTCATGGGAGCTTCTTGAGGAGATTAGACAGAGATCCATTACATCTATCTTAGTGGAGAGTCAAGTATATCCTTCAGTCACATTTCTAGGGGATGTTGATGGCTTGGTAGAGGAGCACCATTTGATGGAGGAGCATGAGGAGTAACTAGGACCACTAATGAGTATGGAGATTTATGATCTGGAGATGCAGGAGCTACCCTCCACGAGAATCTTTGAGACAGTCGATCACTCACATACGCATGGGGACTCCAGAGCCAGGGGCATTTATGAGGATACTTCCATTTGTGTCCCAGGAGCAGTTGACCTTCCTATAGAGGTTGACCCAGTAGTACACCCAGGACCCATAATGTTGCAGGAGTATACAGGAGATTACATGAGTATGCGGGAGCATACAGTGGTGAGTGATAGTACATCGAGACATGTTGAGGTGTACGATGGGATTCAGAGGGACGTATTGGACTGTAGGGAGGAGACACACTTAGGAGAGCATGGAGATGTCTCTCCTTTGTAGCGGCACATAATTCTAAGAGATCACCTTCACAGTATTAGTAGTCACATGAGAGATGAGAGATGGAGAGTGGTTGACCAGCAGTTGGAGGAATTACCCCCAATTGTACCTAGTGATTGGGGTTCGGTGATGACTGCAGGTGAGTATTTATCATGGGTACTAGTGGACAATATTCTAATCGAATCCTTGGGATTGAACAAATAATGTGATATCTTCTAGTCCTATAGTTAGCTATAGATGTTTCTTTTAGCCTTTTCCGACACTTTCAACATTGAAAGGAACATGAGGAGAGATAGACAGTGGCAAAGGACATGGAGAGTTGTTAGTCCGAGACCACCTGACAAGAGTGATTTTATGGCATACAGTAGGATAGGGGTGGATCACCATGGGAAGACAGTTGAGTCTTTGTGCAAGATGGTGAGAATCATAGGCCATGGGATAGAAAATATCTCAAAGGGCAACACAAATAGAGGTTATCATAAGGATGATCACGAAAGGCTTCCAACAGTGATCAGTATGACACATGAGCAGTTAGTGGGGATTGGAAGTGATAAACTAGCAAGTTTTCCATGGGATCTGAGAGTCCATTTTTTTAGTAGGATGTTTCACCTTATGATGACCCATGTTGCGCTAGAGAGCCACATACTTCACTTTGGGTTGGTTTTGATTGGACTTGCAGGGGATTGTCCTATGGAGCAAGACAATTTCTCCCTTTTGATCATCATGATAGAGCATGGATATGGTTGGGCAGATATTACTTCCACATAGGTTATTTTATAGATGCAGCGTCTGGACAGCAGGTCCAATCGCTAGAGGTACTCCAGTTTGAGGATCCAGGAGTGGGGGATCCAGTATGTATACAGGGAGTAGACAATCATGGTCAGAGTAGTGCAACGCCATCATGGTGACCCTTGGGAGAGACTAGCATGGGACCTGGGGATTGCATGGTTGAGAATTTCATTTACTGATGGAGGCGAGTCGACCCTTACACAGGAAAGTTATTTTGACTTTCCATTGAGCTTCATTGTTGAGGAGAGCACGTCACATGAGGGTGATTCATGGAGGTCTTACAGTACCTGACTATGGCAGCAACATGTGCAGTTGGGGGAGACCGTGCTAGTATGGACTCATTCCTGGATGATTCCATGTGTCATGTGCATGAGATTCATGGTGTTGATATGTTTTAGGATTATGCTTCACGGGGCATTACATTTCACGTCCTGATATGGAACCCAGGGGGTGGAGTGTGTGATAGTTCATATTTGGATGGAGCCTACTGTGTGTCCCACAGGTGGACATGGGACCCCGGTATTATATTTGGATTGATTCAGTTATTGCTTGAGGACAAGCAATATTCTAGCAGGGAGGACTGTAATTTCCCCACTTTGGGGCATCATTATATTGCAAAGTGTTATGATGACCCTAGTTGTCAAATGGAGGTTGTAGCGAATACATGGGATATTGAGGGGTATTTTGGGGTCTATCTTGCATCTCTCATATTATTTCATCATTATGATCCATTCTGCACATCTTAGCTTTGGTTCCATTGCATTCTGACGATTTCCATGATTTTGAATTATTTTGGGCTATAGATTAATTAAATTCACTAAGGAGGTCATATTGGACATAATACTTGGAGGAACCTCTTAGCGTAATATCTCACTGGAATCGGGAGGAACAACACTACAATATAGGATGATGAAAAGTGACTTTCAGTGGTGAGGGAATCCACAAGGAGAGATAAGGCACTTTTCAGAGGTAAAATGGTTAATTAATTAATTAAAGTGATTTAATTAATTAATTAATAATTAAATAAAGTAAAAGTCACTTTGGAGAGACAAGGTGAGCATGAAGGATAAAAGAGAGACAAGGGCCTCTATTCTCTCATTCATGTTGTTTATCATTTTGATATTTGGCTTCTTACTAGTGAGCCCATGCACTTGGGGGTTTTGAGGGTTTTGACTTAACAAACCCTAGAGATCAACTCAGTGGTGAAAGATCCCACCCAACATGGTCCAAGCTTAGTCATGGAGGTGAAAGATTCCTCCCTCACCATTCTACATCAAATCTACTCGACTTTAAAGGGGTTCTACATCAGCCACAAGTTCAAAGAGAGCTAGGGCGTAGCTTTAGGAGGGTTTTCAGCGGGGGGTGCACCATCTTGAGGAGAGGAGTTTGTTCCATGCATAGGAGAAGGATTTGGAGCAAACAAACTTCTGGGTATTCTTTGTAGGGCCTAGGGCACCTTTCCTAGCCTTTTTTGGAGGATGTTTCTATGCCATATTATTTATTGGAGCTCAACACAGGTTCAAAGAGAGGAGGGCGCATCACAGATTGAGGATCTAGTCATTTGGAGGGTCAGTTCTCTATAATGCAGCCCAAGACTATACCAGGGGGTTTCCAGTGGCCTGATCTATAGTTTGGGATATTTTCTAGAGGGTTTGGAGGCCATCTTCATAGAGGTTGAATTCTTGGTCTTTTACAGCCAAGAGGGCACACTACAGATAGATGATTCAACCATCAAGAGGGTCAGATATCCATCGTTCAGTGTGAGACTTTACCAGGGGGTTTCCCTTGGCCCGATATATATTTTGGCACCCTTCTTAGGGGATTCGACGGCTTATTTCGTGGAGGCTGAATTCTTGGTTTGATTCAGCCAGTGAGGGGCACATTGTGTTAGGGAGAGCTTCATATTTCAGCTGGGTTATGAGTTGGTTCATCTGGGTTTTTGGTCTATAGATTGGAGAGGCTTTTGGAAGCCTGGATCTTCTTCTATATTATATTTTGGTGGCTAGATACTCTACTATCTTATATGTATTCCATATCTGCCCCATTTTGTATGAGGACAACCATTATTATGAATAATATCAGATCTGTGGTGTTTTGGGTTATCTCTTGTATTGATTGATCTTGCATCTTGTTGAGGTATGTTCCATTGCTATATTTATGTTGATTATTGTTGCAAACACACATAAAAACCATTAGTATAAACCATAGCGCAACTCATGAAACTTAAGACTTCAAAGTGTTTGATGAAATACCACAACCAGAAACAGTTAAAAAATTCATGAAAAATGCAATGTTCTTGGCATCTTGGCTTGGGAACATTACATGCACATCCTTTTGCACATCCTTTTATAGAATATTCTTTATCTTTCTACCACCAAGTCATCACAAAGCCTCATAGGATTTCTTACACCACATTGGGAATCCATGGGTATAGTGGCATGGAGTTTAACCAGGCGAGACTTCCTCCAAAGAATTCATGTATTTAATATGCATCAGTGGTTAGAGTATGATCTATGTTACACATATATGCTTCAAAATTTCTATGATTCCCAAGCTCATTCTCTCAACATGGGTAGTTTACTGGTTCCAACAAAATTGTTTATTCTTGTTGTATGTTGCTTTACGATCTGGTCAGATTCACTTCTCTATGCAACTCCATAGTGAGTGTAGCATGTTATTTATTACAATCATTTTCTACATTTTAGTGTGTTTCAATAACTTTCAATCCAAACACTTTCATTCCAAACAAGAGGAACTGATAATTTACCCCAAAACTTCTGAAATTTATGCTAAGGGGATTACTGGTTATATTTAGATGGAGGAGTACCTCACCATTAATGCACTTGGAAGGAAACCTTCTCTAATATTTTGTATCAGAGGTGTCAATGAGTTCATAGGGTCAATGCTTTATGGCGTAGTAGAGTTGTTGTGCATCGGTAAAATTTCGTTGAAGAGGGTCGATTGGAGAGGATAGTGTGCACACAGCATAATAGTTTATGATGAAGGAGAATCCGATAGAAAGGTATATGATAGCATGTCGGCTTTCAGATTTCAGAAAAATATTTGGCATTTGCATGTTCATTCATTCTGAGTAGGAACGTTCCATTGAAGAGTGATCCAATATCCCTTTGGCATGGTCACATTACTAAATACTTGCCTAGGACCCAAAATAAATTGTAGTTCATTTTTTTTTAAGAGAAAAGGGCTAGCAAAGGTAGGGTAAAAATTCATACTTCACCTCTTGACACAATGCGACACTTGAGTGCCAGAGCAACCCCAGATTCGGTCTCCTTGGGGACTTGGACGAGATTCTAGTGCCCTTCTAGCCCAGTACCTTACAAATGAGAAAATACTTTTTCACTACAAAGAATCATTCCTTCCAACATGTTTTCTCCCTTTAGCAACTTTCATAACGGGCACTCCATGCAACACGGGCCGACATCACCCAACAGCTCATGCGCTCCCATAACGGCCACGACCGCGATCATCACCAAATATCGGTTCATATATATATTGGAAGAGTCAATAATTTGTTGGGTTGCAATTGGCACACAGTTATACAAGGTCGAGAAAGAAGCAGTTAGGTTATGAACCATTAACAGTAGTAATAGGTGCTCTCGCTAAGTCCTTTAGCCAAAGGAGAATATGGAAGGACTTGTTCACTCCAATACGCATATTAACTTCGCAATTCATGGAGAATATTGGGAGAGTGGAATGAATATTGAAGGTGGTGAAGTGGAAGCACAATAAATCGGTGCATTCTGTTAGCAACCATTCTTGTCTTGGGCATAGAGTATCCAGGTCTGCAGGTTGCACGAGAAGCACCCAAGCGCAGTAGGGAAAAAATCTCATTTCAAGCTACAAATTGAGCAAGCGAGCAGTCTGATTTCAACGGAAAGGATCAATTGATGAATCAGATCGACGATCGGTCGATAATTTCAATCAACCGAGTCACGCCAAGTATAGTGCAGAAGTTTTCAAGGAAGTGAACGATCGGAATTCTCTGTGGAGAACTCGCGAAGTAACGAGGGTCGTTGATCGAGATCAGTTTAAGTGTGGGTTTATTTCTTGAACTCGGGGTTCGTGAGGTTGGAGGGCAGGCCATATCCTTTGGTTGAGCGAGATTGCGAGTCGCAAGAATTGTGGAAAGGGAAAAGAGCCATCGCCTCTCGGGATTTCGCGAAGGGAGGGTGCCAAGGTTTGACACTCCAACTCGCGAGGTCGCGATTTGCGAGAGGCGCTAGCACTTAAGCCCTGGCCAAAGATTACGTGTGGAGGGTGACGACAATAAAAATATCTATACCCGTATCGCCATCTCGCATATCAGGACTTCATAAAAGGGAATCAAGAAGGCTCTACCCTCCAGCTCGTGAGATTGCAAAGTATGAAAGTGATCTCAGCCATCCATCCCGCAAGGACACATGGTGCACGATTAGGCTCTTCGCCTTTTCTCCCATCGCAACTTTGAAGCACAAGGAGTAGCTCCCTCCCATCCACGAGACGCGAAGTGTCGAAGGCGTCCAGGACTGGGGCCCACGGTATTTCCAAATGATTTCAGGACCATCAGATCAGAGAAGGATGCGTGGTTCCCAATTAGGCCATCTCGACATTTCTCCCATTGCAACTTTGAAGAGAAAAGATCGGCTCCTTCCTATCCACAAACCCCGAAGCATCGAAAGAAACTTTGAGGATAAGCGTAGGGTCACGAACCATAATCACTTGCGGAAATAGAAAGAGCTATGCACGAGGGGCCAAAAGCATCGAGTTTAGTCACAGAAGGGATCGTCGCGATATCCAGGTGCCAATCCGATTCAGTTTCAATCCTGGTTCCTGCTAGGAGTAAATGAAAGTGGGAGGAGGTGGTTGAAACCTCTCCTCACTCATTAAGTGTAAGGTATGGAGGATATGGCAAGCAGTCTGCCCGACTGTGTGCCATTTTTTTCCAAAGAAGCCAAGTCGAGTCCTCAACTAGCCAGAGAAGTCTGCACATGCTAACTCGACACTTAATGGCTCAGCTACCCCCTTGCAAGAGCCATGCACAGTTAAGGTGGCGTCTGACGAAGGATATCCGTCCGAGTTTGACTGAAGGGACACCACGCCTTGGAGGTCCGAGAATGCCTCTGTTAGGTGAATTTTTCTGAGTATATGTACTCAATTTTTGTATTTTTGAAACATCAATGGTTGAGCAAGGCTCTCGATTGTAAATTTTTTATGAAGTGTTGGTCGCTCTAGTTCTGTATTGGCATTTGAGACTTCTTACTTTATGGATGTCAGCCTCTTTCCATCTCTTTGTTTACATTATGTTAGAACATCTCGGAATTGGAGGATCCAGTCGAGTTTTGCTGTTATAGGATGATGTAGGTTAGATCACTGTAATAGTTGCAGGGTTTCTAATCAGTTCTTGTGCTTTCTTAACGTTGAATGGCTCGGAATTGGAGGATCCAGTCGAGCCACCTTTCAGTTCCTTGAAACTCGAGGTCAAGAGGATCTTGTCTACCGAGTTTTTCCTCCTCAAGATATCGAAGGCCTGATGGTCAAGGCAGTCTTTCTCACTCATCTCATTAAGTCTTACATCTATCCATATTATACTCAACTTACTGACGGAAGTTGGATCAAGACCTCCCTTGTTTTTTACATACCAGGCCCAGTTTCCTGAGTTAAAGCTATACTGTTCTGAGTTCACTCACATCCGATCACCCCATTTAAAACTAAATCATGACATAATTGATGGGCATTGGGCTCTGCTCCTGTCGCAATCTAGGAGTGACTTCTGACGCTAACATTTCTGGCACCGTTGCCGGGGACAAAGTTGAAGATTTTCCCTGGGTAGAATGACATTGAGCCTCTGATTCTGAAGGTGCATCAGACATCATATCCCTTCAAGATTGCTACTGTGCACAAGGCGACTCCAAGGTCTCCACATCACTTTTTCAGCTGTGGTTGTTGTTAGCACACCTGAAAGCTGACCCAGAGGAGCTCTCTCGAGAAAGTTTTAGCAGCTACTTTCTCAGCCTAAGAAGTTTCCTGGGGTAACAACAACGTTAAGATCTGGCCTTTGATGGTGAACAAGGACCAAGCATATTCGAAGTTGTGCATATTTCACCTGGTGACTCCATGATTCGAGGATCAATTGGCGACTCCACTGGTTTGATATGGAGAAAATTTTAGCTCAGAGGTTTGCTTTCTGTGACTTTTCCTAGATAGTTGGTTTTCCTAACGCACTGCCTGATAGAGACCAATGGGAAATTTCCCTCCCTATGTTTTACGCAAAAAAATCAGAGGAACCAGCTGAGCATTTACTGGACTTCCATGAAGTTATTCATTGACTCAATATCATGCATGAGGATGTCTGGATTAAGCTCTTCAGGTATTCATTGAAGGGAGCTTCTCTTGAATGGTGTCGGTCTCTTCCCGCTGCAAGCATCTGTTCTTTGACAGGTTTTCATACAGTTTTCAATTCATTTTGTAAAGATTATTTTCCAGTTGATTGTTTGTATGAGAATTGTTGTGAGGATTTTTCTTTGCTTCATGAAGCCTCTGCTAGCCTTGAAGACCATGTCCATGATAAATATTTTACTGTGGAGGAAAGCATTTTCCATGAAAAAATAGAGGTGTTGAATGATATTAATTATGTTAGCCCTAAAACGGAAGCATCTGACATCATATCAAATGCATCTATTCTTTTATATGTTCATAACGATCAACATGCCTCTGGTGGAAATTATGAGTTTATAGAGAAGATGTGGTCCATGGTAAATGGCTCACCTAGATATTGGGTTGAAGCAGATGTTCCTAGCATCCCTGCTTATGATGACAAAGACCTTCTCATTTTTAAAGAGGGGTTAGTTATGGAAGAGGATTCTTCTCTTTTCTTCCAGGGGGTTTCTCATGATATAATTTTACCTGGGATTAAAGAGAAAAAGATTATGTATGAGTAGCCAGAAGCAGCAGGTCCCACTGTCCCTGAAACAGATATTTTTGATGGGACCACCATTCTGGAGGAAGATCATAGGGATAAGGGTCATCCCTTTTTTGGTGAATATTATAGTGATGATGAGAAACAAGCTTATCCTACATTTGATCACTATAAAGACACTGACCAACATGATAGTGAGAAGATCCATCACTTGGTTCCCATTTATGATGAATACAAATTTGATACGGGAGGAAGCCAAGAAGAAGAGAAAAAGGAACCAGAAGAGCAGCTGAGCACATATTTCATTCCAGAGCCAGTCAGTGAGCAGCCACCACCTGAGAACAGTGAGCCTACGTCAATCGTCCACTCACCTGTTCTTATTAGAGATATTCAACCACATGTGAGCAACTCTGTAGCAGAGGAGGTTGCCTGCCGCCCATTTTCTGAAATTCTCCACTCATTCTATGACCCTGTCAGTGAATACATGGAGTGGCATGTCCTTTATTCCTTGGAGCCTCCCTATTTCATATCAACTTCAACCTATGAGGAGAAGTTGAAGAGTGTAGTCATTCTGCTGTCATGGTTACACCATCTGCTGGTGACCATCGATAGAAGGAAGGAGCTTCTATTCAGGAAGCTGCTTGAATGGCTATGGTGGAAGTTTGCTTTCACCTAGCCCCATGTAAATTATTTTATTAGTTTAGGACTGTACATAAATAATTTCCTTTGAGAATGTAGCTTTGTTTGTTTTGATTTACTTTTCGGCCTGTATTTTCAGCAGCGGGGGGTTTTGAGCTTGACTCCATAGCCGAACAGCAAGGCACTGAAACTGTGGAATGAGTTCTTAGAGTATCACAGGGACGACTCTATCCCCCATGGAGCCTAATTTTAGCAACCATTCTTGTCTTGGGCACAGAGTATCCAGGTCTGCAGGTTGCACGAGAAGCACCCAAGCACAGCAGGGAAAAAATCTCACTTCAGGCTACAAATCGAGTGAGGGAGCAGTCTGATTTCAACGGCAAGGATCAATTGACGAAGCAGATCAACGATCGGTGGGTAATTGTAGTCAACCAAGTCGCGCCAAGTATAGCGCAGAATTTTTCAAGGAAGTGAACGGTCGAAATTCTCTGTGGAGAACTCATGAAGTAACGAGGGTCGTTGATTGAGATCAGTTTAAGCATGGGTTTATTTCTTGAACTCAAGGTTCGTGAGTTCGGAGGGTGGACCATATCCTTTGGTTGCGCGAGATCGCGAGTCATGAGAATTGTGGAAAGGGAAAAGAGCCATCACCTCTCGAGATGTTGCGAAGGGAGGGTGCCAAGGTTCGACACTCCACCTCGCGAGGTCGCGAGTTGCGAGAGGCACTAGCACTTAATCCCTGGCCAATGGTTACGTGTGGAGGGAACCGACAATAAAAAGAGCTATACCTGTATCGCCATCTCGCGTCTCGGGACTTCGTAAAAGGGAAGCACGAAGGCTCTACCCTCCAGCTCATGAGATTGCAAAGTACGAAAGTGATCTCAGTCATCCATCCCGCAGGAACACGTGGTGCGCGATTAGGCTCTTCACCTTTTCGCCCATCGCGACTTTGAAGCACAAGGAGTAGCTCCCTCCCATCTGCGATACATGAAGTGTCGAAGGCGTTCGGGACTGGGGCCCACAGTATCACCAAATGAGTTCTGGACCATCAGATTAGAGAAGGATGTGTGGCACCCAATTAGGCCATCTCGGCATTTCGCCCATCGTGACTTTGAAGAGAAAGGATCGGCTCCTTCCTATCCACAAACCCCGAAGTGCTGAAAGCACCTTTGAGGATAAGCGCAAGGTCATGACCTGTAATCACTTGGGGAAATAGAAAGAGATGTGCATGAGGGGCCAAAAGCATCGAGTTTAGTCACAGAAGGGATCGTCGCGATCTCCAGGTGCCAATCTGATTCGGTTTCAATCCTAGTTCCTACTAGGAGTAAATGAAGGTGGGAGGAGGTGGTTGAAACCTCTCCTCACTCATTAAGTGTAAGGTATGGAGGATCTGGAAAGCAGTCTGCCCGAGATGGTCCTGTGTGCCGAATTTTTCCAAAGAAGCCATGTCGAGTCCTCGACTAGCCAAAGAAGTTTGCACATGCTAACTCGGCACTTAATGGCTCAGCTACACCCTTGCAAGAGACATGCACAGTTAAGGTGGCGTCTGACGAAGGATATCCATCCGAGTTTGACTGAAGGGACGCCACGCCTTGGAGGTCCAAGCACGCCTCTGTTAGGAGAATTTTTCTGAGTATATGTACTCAGTTTTTGTATTTTTGAAGCATCGATAGTTGAGCAAGGATCCCGATTGTAAAGTTTTGATGAAGCTTTGGTCGCTCTGGTTATGTATTTGCATTTGAGACTTCTTACTTTATGGATGTCAACCTCTTTCCATCTCTTTGTTTACACTATGTTAGAACAGCTTGAAATTGGAGGATCCAGTCGAGTTGCGTTGTTATAGGATGATGTAGGTTGGATCATTGTAATAGTCGTAGGGTTTCTAATTAGTTCTTGTGCTTTCTCAACACTGAATGGCTCGGAATTGGAGGATCCAGTCGAGCCACCTTTCAGTTCCTTGAAACTCGGGGTCAAGAGGATCTTGTCTTCTAAGTTTTCCCTCCTCAAGCCATTGAAGGCCTAATGGTCGAGGTGGTCTTGCTCACTCATCTCATTAAGTCTTCCATTTATCCATCTTATACTCAACTTACTGATGGAAGTTGGATCAATACCTCCCTTGTTTTTTACATACCAAGCCCGGTTTCATGAGTTAAAGCTATATTGTTCTGAATTCACTCACATCTGATCACCCCATTTAAAACTAAATCATGACATAAACTGATGGGCATTGGGCTCTGCTCCTGTCGCTATCTAGGAGTGACTTCTGACGCTAACACAGTCAATGATGGAGGGTAGCAGGTGCAATCTGAACAGATGCCAGCGCTAGCTGCAACACTAGGAATTCCAATTGGCGCATTCAATGATGGGGTGTGGCCACAAGAATGTTGGATCGAGACAGTCAATGATGTAGATTGGTCGATGCATGTAATTGTTGGCTTCGGAATTCTTGACTTCCCAGAGTTGGAATTTATTCCTGAAGATGAAATAGAGCAAGAGTTGGCATTTATTCTTGAAGATGAAATAGAAGACGAAAATGAAGTAAGTGAAGAAGAAGATGAAACAAGTGAAGAAGCAACAATGAATGGTGTCCATGCGATATTGGAGAGAGTATGTGAATCCGTCTAATTAGATGAAATGGTCGTTGAACAAGAAGGAGAGAAATCATCATGTGTTATTTGCACAGATGTCTTGAATCATGTCAAGGACGATGACAATGAAAATGGAAATCGTACTCTGCATAGGTTACCATGCTCCCACCTCTTTCACTCTCACTGCATTTCAAAATGGTTGCAGAGAAAGCTCAACTGTCCCATTGGTTGAACTCCACTTCGGCTGCCATAGCCACCCAAGTTACTTTAATTATGATTGTAGACTAGTTTAATCATTGAAATATGGACGTAGTCTGATTATTTATTTATTTTCACACAGAAAAAAATAGATACATTGTTATTCTATTAGAATCAAGTGTTTTTTCAATATTACAAAAAAGATCTATAGGATCGAAATGTCTAATATCTCCTCAAAATCTTAATATATTATTCTAAACTTAGACTGAAATAGATGAACTACCATACCTTGGATCGAAATGTCTAATATCTCCTCAAAATCTTAATATATTATTCTAAACTTGGAATGAAATAGATGAACTACCATACCTTGAATCATGTTGAGGACGATGACAATGAAGATGGAAATGGCAATCATACTCTGCATCGGCTACTATGCTCCCACCTCTTTCACTCTCACTGCATTTCAAAATGGTTGCAGAGAAATCTCAACTGTCCCATTTGTAGAACTCTACTTTGGCTGCCATAGCCACCCAAGTTACTTTAATTGTGATTGTAGACTACTTTAATCATTGAAATATGGACGTAGTCAAGTAAAGACTATGGAAGATTCATAAATGCAGAGTTCAATTAAATATGATAATTTACATACGTTTTTTATTTATTTTGTTAAGTAACTGTATTGGTTGTATAGGATTTATGGCATTGTGGATTATTAGTTTTACATACATATGTGATGTTAATGTAACATAATATTATGTGTGTTAATTAAGTTAATTGAATGGTTTTTTGGTTTTTTTTCTTTAAAGGTTTTTTTGTTCTCGCAATTTTCTTTGATACCTTTTCTCGTTCCTCCTCCTCTGAATGATGTTCCTCCCTTGGTCCATGAGCTAGTGTGATTGAATCCCCTAGATGCAAAGAAAAAATAATGGGCAAAGACAAAATTAGGATGGTGGTTGGGATGATGTTTTTGTGGATAATTTTAGGGATTTTTTAGGTACAATAACATTGGGTCATTTATGTGGTAAGACCATTTATATCAAAAGTTTGAAACAATGGTTAGACGATTCTTGGACCCTTGTCTTGGGCTATAGGTTTATCTTTCATGTTCTGGTTAGTGTTGGTTATGTTTCAGGTTTAACTCTTGAGAAGATATGTGGTTAATTCTCAAGATGGATTGGAGTTGGGGTCCTACAGATTTATCCCTTCAAGAATAGGGTGTCCATTTTGACCCCAAATGTGAACTTATCTCCCCTTTGGTAGTTTGGGTTATCCTCCCCAGGTTGACATTGATGCTCTGGCACAAAAAAGTTTTGGAGTTTGTCGAAAAAAAGGTGGGGAGATTCATCTGGTTGGAAGATGGTTGGAACACCAAAGAAAACCATAGATTGGATTGTTGCAGGTGGAGGTCAATATGAAGGAAGGTTTGCTAGAATAAATTGAACAAGTAGCGGAGGGTCGATCTTGGGTGAAAAATATAGATTATTGGTGGATCTCATTTAGATGTTTTGGATGCCATATGGTTGGAAACGCGTTGGATAGGTGTCCTTCACCTTCTAGGAAAAATTTTCCTTTCAAGAAAGTATGGAAGCCAAAGGTTTTGTGCTCACTATCTTGTGATGGGAATCAATAGCTCGAAGAAGAACTTTCACGGGCTCATCCTCTTTAAAATATTGCAGCTCCAAAGGTCTCAGAAGTGAGGCCTAAGACCGACGTTTCCAACTCTTCTCAGACCTCTTTGGGTTAGTCCTTCTATTCCCCTTCCCTTCCTTCTAAATATAGGATGAGGTTTTTGTCCCTCCTATGTCTTTGTCTCCCTCCTCACCCTCCCCATCCTGACCTAGGTTTTCTTTCTATTGTTCTAAGTCAGCCGTTATGACGTTAGAAGTCAAGACATTGCATGAGAATGTTGTGCATGTTGAAACCCTTGACCCTATCTCTCTCACTTTTGACATGGTTACAGATGTAAGTCATGGGGAGGTTTCACAAAGTCTTTCGAAGTCCTTATATACTTCCATACTTAATAGTCAATCATGTATTCCTGCTTCTCAAGATATATTCTCCATTCCCGTCAAATTTTGAAAGGGGATGATGCTATTAGTGAAGGTATCTCCTTCGATAAGGTGGTTGGCTCCCATGTGGGATGTAAATTCCATCTCTCTTTGGCTCAAATGCAAGCTAAGAATGATATTTGGAATGGTAAACAAGAAACTATTATTCAGACCCTTAGAGCAGGGAAGGCCCATGCTAAGGGTAAACCATGATCTACATGTTGTTCAATGCTTGTGGGGTCGGGGGTGCCCCCAAGTTGCTAGCCCTTAAATGATTGGTGAAGTCTTTCACTATGGATGTGATCTTGATCCAAGAAACTATGTGTCGTGGATCTAAGGTTGTGGAATATCTCTCTCCTTGGCTAAAGAACTAGTTTTTGTTCTCTTTTGATTTGGATGGACACTCTAGGTTTCTAGTGATGGCCTGGAGTCCTAAACTGAAGGGCATCTCTTCCTCTCTATTGTATTCTAGTATTTTGGTTGATTTGGAAGTTCGTGAATTGGGTATTCCTTTCGGATTATCAATAGCTATGTCCCTTATGCAGACAAAAAATGCTTATGTGATGGGATATCTTCCTCTAGATTCCATTTTGGTGACAACATCATCCTACGGGGAGACCTCAAATTTACCCTATCTCTCAAGGAATTTTGGGGTTTTCACCCTTGTAAGGACCCTTTAGAAGGATTATGTGGGAACCTGTAATATATCAGATATAAAATGTATGCAGAATAGAAATAAAATGCTAGAAATGGAAGAATAACAACAATATAACCAGAACATTCACCACAATAGCACTGAAATGATAGGAGAATAATAACAGAAAAATCACTTTGAATCTGAAAGCAATGTTCACAGGCCTCTTCGAGGGGGAAACCTCCAATTGAGCAGAGATCTATTACAATAATATCCATGTTAGGGTTCTCATACCCTCGACTCCTATTTATACTAAAAAGAAGCATCTAGAGGAAGATCCTTCTAGAAGGGAAGCTTCTATTAGGTCTTCTTACATAAGCCTTATTCTATTTTATTGAAAGGCCTTATTAATATTGACCTTTATTACATCCGAATATATTGTTCTACCTATGTGCGGGTTAGGACCCTAACATGTCCGTCCCCTTAAAAGCAACCTTGTCCTCAAGGCTTGAGATGAGGAAATTGTTGTACAATGGTAGTTGGTTCCCAAGTGGCATCTGTTGGAGTTGTATCTTTCCACTGGACTAGCACTTCCTTGATGGTTCTCTGACATAGGCGACACTCACACTGGTCCAAAAGTGCTTCTGGCTATAGCCAAATGGATCCTTCTTCAGCTAACTCTGGAAGGTTGGTTTGAATTTGGCACTTAGCTCCAATCACCTTCTTTAAGCATGAAACATGAAAAACAAGATGTAGCTTTGAATAGTTGGGCAAAGCTAACTGATAGGATACTTGTCCCGCATTCTTGAGAATGGTATAAGGACCATAAAATTTGGGTTCTAGCTTCTGACAATGGTCAACCTTGAGGGATGTTTGCTTGTAAGGTTGCAGTCGAAGAAACACCTAATCCCCTTCTGCAAATTGACATTCAAAGTGACCTTGATATGCTTTTTTCTTCATGCGATTATGTGCCATTACCAAATTATCTTTGAGGGTACGAAGAATATCCTCTCGAGCTGTAAGTGTTAGGTCAACCGCCTGGACCTTCGAGGCACCCGGTAAGTATGAGATAACTGAAGGTGGCTTCTGTCCATATACCGCTTCAAAAGGAGTCGTGTGTGTAGTTGTATGGTATGAAGTGTTGTACCACCATTCAGTTAGGGGTAACCATTGAGCCCAATGATTTTTCTTTTCTAAGGAAAAACACCTCAAATATGTTTCCAAACACTTGTTGACAAGTTTTGTTTGGCCATCAGTCTGGGGATGATAAGTTGTGCTGAGATGCAATCCAGTGCCTTGTATCTTGAACAGTTCTTTCCAAAAATTGCTTGTGAAATTTGGGTCGCGATCAGAAACAATGGAGTGTGGCATGCCATGAAGCTTGAAGACCTAATCCATGAAAATTTGAGCCACCATGGATGTTGTAAACTGGTGTTGAAGGGTGCGGAAATGAGCATACTTGGAAAGGCGATCAACAACCACCATGATGACTGATTTATTTCCCGATTTGGGTAAGCCAGTAATAAAATCCATAGAGATATCCTTCCAAATAGCAAGTGGAATCGAGAGCGGTTGTAGTGTGCCCGGAGATTTGACTGTTTCTCCCTTGTTGCATTGACACACATCACATTCAGTGACAAAATTACGAATATCTTATTTCATACCATCCCAAAAAAAGGAACGTTTGACCCTGTCATAGGTTTTGGTGAACCCAGAGTGCGTTGTTTTGGGTGTAGCATGAAGCTCGGAAAGTACCATGGATTTAAGCTTTGATTGTTTACTTAAATACAAACGGCCTTTGTATCGAATTTCATCATGGATCCAAGAGTACCCTAGGGAAGATGGAGCATTGGACTGCAATTGTTGGATCAGCTGCGAACTTTTGGGATCTTGTAGCCATTCCTAGTGAATGGCTTGGAGCCAATATGGTACAATGAATGAAAGAGAAAAAAGGGATCCTTCATCTTCATATTTTTGGGAAAGTGCATCCGTCACCACATTGTCTTTTCCTTTCTTGTAAATGATCTCGTAATCATATCCAAAGAGCTTAGTCACCCATTTTTGTTGCTCTGGGGAGGAAATGCTTTTTTCCAGAAAATACTTGAGGCTTTGATGGTCTGTCTTAATTTGGAAACGTTTCCCCAATAGATAAGGGCGCCACAGATCAACGGCATGCAAAATAGTCAACATTTCCTTTTCATAGATGGATTTGCCCAGATTTCTTTCAGATAGTTGCTTGCTGGTAAAAGCCAAAGGTCGACCCTCTTGCATAAGGACAGCATGAATTCCTTTCCCTGAGGCATCACATTCCAACACAAAGGTCTTTGTGAAATCAGGAAGGGCAAGGATTGGAGTGGTGCACATGGCCATCTTCAAGGTTTGAAAAGCTTGAGCAGTGGCTGGAATCCAAGTGAAAGAGTTATTTTTTAGGAGAGCAGTGAGAGGTGTTGCAATCTTCCCATAATTCTTAACAAACTTACGATAATACCCTGTTAAGCCCAGAAATCCATGCAAGCTCTTAAGATTCTTTGGGTGAGGCCAGTCTTGCATAGCTTCAATCTTTTTAGGATCCACCCTGACGCCATTCTTTCCAACCAAATGACCCAAGTATTCTACTTCTGAGGTGCCAAAAGAACATTTAGATTGTTTCAGGAAAAGTTGGTGCTGAGAGAGTATATGGAGAACTCGATCCACATGAGCAAGATGGTATGTCTAGGTTTTGCTATAGATGAGGATATCATCAAAGAAAACTAAGAAAAAATACCGGAGAAAAGGACGGAAGACATGATTCATGAGGCTTTGGAAGGTGGAGGGGGCATTACACAAGCCAAAGGGCATGACCAAAAACTCATAGTGACCCTCATGATTTCTAAAGGTAGTCTTGGGAATGTATGCCTCTTTCATGCGTACCTAGTGGTAGCTCGAATGAAGATCCAATTTAGTGAAGAATTGGGCGCCACTCAATTCATCCAGGAGGTCATCAATGACAGGAATGGGGAATTTTTCTTTGATGGTAAGTTTGTTGAGGGAACGGAAGTCAGGAGACATTAACCAAGAACCTCTTTCTTCAATACCATGACCACGGGAGAAGAGTAGGGGCTTGTACTAGGGTGGATAACGCCTGCATTAAGGAGTTCCTGGACCATTTTCTCAATTCCTTTTTTGGGGGAAAAGGGGTGATGATACGGACGGATATTGGGAGGAAGGCTTCCGGGTACACGGGGAATGGAATGATCATGAACACCATGGGAAGGAGGGAGTCCTTGGGGGGTGGAAAATACCAATGGATGTTTAGAAAGGATGGCTTGGAGGTCTTGTGGGACCGAGGGTGTCTTTGTTTCTTGTATGGCATGGAGTTGGGTGATAACACCAGAATGACCTTTTTTGAGAAGATTTTCCATGTGATGGGAACTAACGATATCAACTAAACTGACGATAATGTCTTGGAACTTATATTGGTGGCCCTCCTGGTCGATTTGCATGGTTAAGTCTTTAAAATCCATGAGAATGGGACCCAAAGTCCTTAGTTAGTCTGCACCGAACACAATGTCACAACCTCCCATGTCGATAGAAAACATATGGGATTTCAGGTGGTAGTCACCAATTTGGAGATGCACATTTGCACAATGCCCTCCACATTTCATGGAGCCACCATTGGCAATCATGATTTTGAAATTATTGACGGCATGGATGTAGCAATGAGTTTCTTGGGAAATGCGGCGATGAATAAAATTATGGTTGTTGCCACTATCAACCAGAATGATGACCTTTCGATGCCTGATGTAACCAATTAGCTTGAGGGTTTGGGGAGCGGAGAAGCCAGTGAGAGCATTGATGGAAATGAACGGTTCTACTTCAGGAGGGTCTGAGGGAGGATTTATGTCAGTGGATTCAGGTGACTCAGACACAAGGGGAGTTTCTACATCCTCTTCTGAAATATCCTCAGAGATGGCCATAAAAATATTTTGTTCTTTACACTTGTGGCCCGGGAAATATTTGTCATCACAGTTATAACAAAGGCCTTTGAGTTGGCGTTCAACCATTTCAGCCCTGGTCAATTTTTGGATCTTTAGTGGAGCAGAGGAAGTAGTGGGATTTACTGGTTTAGGGCGAGGGATAAAGGAGGGTTTTTAGTTTTGAGAAGATACAACCTGTTGTGCTTATTTATATATTTTAGTATCCTCCACCTAACTCTGAGGCCGAGCCATGAGGACATGGGCCCGAATCTCATCCTTGAGGCTGCTGATAAAACACTCTCGAAAAAAGGCATCAGACATGCCCTATGTTCTAAAAGCCAGGTGCTCAAAGGAAGCTATAAAGTCTTCCATTGTTCCTAATTTCTTCAACTTTGTCAAACGGCCCAAATGGTTTATGTCAGTGTCAAAGTGTTCATAACGCTCTGCCATAAAGTGTGTCCAAGCAATATACCCTTGACGAGAATTTTTTCTCCATTTCCACCATTGCCAACATTCTTGATATAGATGGAGAACACCATACCGGAGTTTGTCCAAGTCATCTGTAATGTCGTATAAAGAGAAATAATGTTCCATTTAGGTTACCCAACCAGTGGGGTCTGAGCCATCAAATTTGGTCACATCCACCCGCCGAAGGCATAGGTCACATTGAAAGTGATGGTTCTGAAAGTTATGGGAATGAGGGGAATGGTCACCATCAGTATGTGGAGGTGAGGAAGAGGAAGGGTTATTGTTAATGGATAAATTCGTGAGTGCGAACACAAACCAATATCCCTAGATCCACCTGGATCTAGAACAAAACAAGACATAATACTACTCTTTCCCTAGATCTAGATTATTGAACGAACTAAGAGAAATGGATAGTGGACATACCTTATGAACGCTCTCTTTAAATATCTGTTGTTCCTTGCTCCTCTTCAATGCTCTTGTGTCGTCCAATCACAACAGTACAAACCAATCGAAGCACAAGCAAATTAATGTATTCAATACCTAGTCTATACATGTGATCAAGGAATCGTGTAATAATATGACATCATCATTATGGGAAAGGGACATATTCATGTATTGAATTAACTGAAAGAGAAATATACAACCTAAGCCTTGATGTCGTAGATATCCTTTCAATGGCTTCTAGTTCTGACACACACACTTGCTCATGCATGAAGAAAATCAACCACATAAGATGACTTTGTTGTTGTCCTTTGCTGCTATAGCTTCAGTCCTCCATACAGTCTTGCACTGATTCTCCAATCAATCTCTTACTAGCTTGCTTCTAATATTTCTTGTTAACCCTTTCCATGAGCAATCTCCTCAATATATAGGAGAAGATAACTTAGTTACTTGGATAGAAAATGATCCCAAGATATCTGGAAAGTCAGTATTTTGCCAACCATTCGAAAGCCAACTCATCCTTCTAGAAGATTCCTTCTAGAAGAATCGAGAACTCATCCATTTTCCTTCTTAAGAAACATGCCCGTACCCTGACTTTGAGTGCAGTGCGAGAAGTTCGCAGTCAAGCTGAAGGCAGCCTGCAGGAATTAAGGATTCTCGCAGGAGAGTATATATGCAGCCTGCGAACTATCTTTTAAACTATGCTTTCTGGAAACTGACAAGTGTAACCTTTCTCATGAAAATGTTCTTAATAAAGAGTTTGATTTTCTATTATCATGACATCATCCCGATGACCAAAAATGTGGATAACAGAATGCCCCCCCAAAATATGAGAGTGGAATCAGTGACAGTTGATAGATTTTGTAAGCGTCATGTGTGTGTCAAGAACTAAGAGCAAATCTAATCAGAGACCTGCAAACAACCAAGTATCAGCAGAATATCAAATATATCAATTCTAAGGTAGGCATTCCCATACTCAGATCATAGACTGATGACATCAAAAACAAAGGGTATGGCCACCAATCATACACTATGGATCCATGTAGTCACAACATAGCACAGCCACCGAAATACACTGTGGATCTGTGTGACAAATGTGTAATCAAGACGACATAGCCACGAACCATACACAGTGGATCTATGTGTCACAAAAATATACATACTCCATCGCAATCTGGATGTATCCAGGGTCTTCAAACCTATCACCCAAAGTACGAATCCAACCATGTGATTACATGTGTCGAAGTCGAACATGGTAGAAACCACTTGATTACCGGTCATTGATGTATACCGTTAACAAGTGTGAGGGAGATCACCATTAATGTCAATGATTCCCAAGGTACTATAGTAAAATCCATCGACTGTGAATAAATGAGTTGATGTCGAACACCCGACGGAATCTTTTGATCAGAGGTCAATGATGTAAACCCACTGTCGAAAGCGAGAAACTTGCCATTGAGGCATGCAAGCTTCAAGGTACTTAATGATTTCTAA
>ML797854.1:138738-158702 GCA_009831015.1 Picea engelmannii
GATGATTCAAAATGAAAATGTCTCATTGGTATATATAGGAGACTAGGAGGTATAATTACAACTAATGGCCTAAAGCCAACATAAATAAAATAACATTACTAATATAATATGCCCCAATTAAGGGGTAATGAGCCAATATTAGGTCTTAACAAATAATCAGAATGTACATCTCTCCTGATCTACTATTGGTGGCCCAGATAAAGCTTAGGAAAATATCGAAGTTGTGTTTCATAAACACAATGTGATTTGATCCCATCATATTGAAAATCAGTTAATGACTTTAATTCCCAATGGTTTTCCTTGCATTGAACATTATTTATCTAAGTTCAAAACACTTATAATTTTTCTTAAAGATTGTAAAATAGATATGGGAGATGACTAATGCATATATGTTATTCTTTCTAATCTTGGTAGTACATATTTTTTCTTTGTATCTACTTTTTATGCCACCAAAGAATCTTTAGGGAGTGCTTACTAGGATCCCACTCTCAAGTCTTTTTTTCATTCTCTAATTAGAGAGAAAGATAATATTTTTCAACTTGGAGTGATCAACACTGCAGGTACATATAACAAATCCTTAGTGGTCCAGTAGAAAGATAAATCCAAGCATTGCAAAAAGCACTTAGTTTTGTCTTAGGGTGTGTGCACAAAATTGGTGGATGAAAAAGTGGCAAGGATTTCAATAGGAACATGCACTTGTAGCCACACGTGTGCATTCTCAGGGACGTGCATGTGTTCCTAATCTTATAGGTTTGGCAAGGCCTGAACCTCCAGTCATATTTCCACATAGGTTCACTGGCAGAAACATGCACGCTTTGTTAAGAACACGTGTGTGTTCCTAAGAATGTGTGGGTTCCTAGGAACGCATGTGTGTTCCTTCTGTAACCGATTTTTAAGGGACTATGGGTGAATTTTATGCTCATTTGCACACCGCGCCTCACGGTTTTCCCAAATGGAGCACGCAAAGAGGAAAAATAGAGGAGAAGAAAATCTCGGGATATTGCCACTGTGTCCATTGCAAGAAAGGTATGGTTGATTTTTTGTCATTTCCTCTCTTTGATTTGCAAAAAATACAAAACAATAAATCATGGGTTATGGATGTAAATCCTAATGGTATTGAAAACTTATTATCTAGTTTCAATACAAATAATTAATACTTGAATGTAAATCTCTCAACAATTCACTAATATTGTTTACTTTTTTTCAAATTCATTGTAAAGATAATGCATAGTTTTTCTTTGTTTTATACAAAATTATGTTAATTATTTTATTGGGATAAAATGAAATCGCTGTTTGTAATACCTCTGTCATAAGTCCACCTATTAAATTGTCTTTTTAAATTCCATCATATATTATAAAATGGAACCCGGAGAGAATGTAAACCGCCATCCAGTAGACCAAGGAGAGGAAAACCCCAACCCACCACAACCACCCAACATAAACACCCAGATTGATGAGGGGTTAGACACATTAAGAACACATATAAATCAATTAAGGGGAACAATATAATCAAGCAGAGAGTCCTTGGCCACTTCATTGGACATCATTGTGAGGTCCATTGCTAGTGCCCAAGGGAAATTGAATTTTATTTCTAAATATAGGGCAAGAATGTTTGAGTATTATCACATTGGATTGGATAAAAACCAAGTTAGATACTTGGGTATATCAAAGAAACAATTTATGTCTATTTTAATTGATCCTCGATCTGGAAAAAATCCACCAGTGACCAATAAATGCATTTTCATTAATTGGTGCGTCCACCCACAAATTATTCAAAACTAGATGGATAGGTCATACATGGTATTTGATAAACCTCCACGCAATAACAGGGAGGTGCCTTTATATTTTTGTGAAAATTATGGGCTAAATTTATTTTGGGTCGGCCTGTCAACTACTTCGACATAGGTGACTTCCAGGGGGTGGGTCGAGGGTCCACATAGGATCGAGAGCATGCTAGGAATGATCCCATGTTAGGTAATCATCCCTCCAAGTGAAGGCCTGACCCCCTGCCCAGCATCCTCCTATTTTAGAGAGCTTGCAATAGGTACGTGTCATTATATCATCATTGACTCGAATCCTAGTGAAACATGGAAGCTTTGTTGCACTATCTCGGCAGGATGTGTCTGTCAGTGAAATTGATAGAGGGATCGGAGCTTCACCATGTACAAAAGATTTTAGTGAGGAGAGGGCACATGAACATATCATACTTTCATGTCAACCTTATTATAGCACAAGTTGTAGTTTTGGAAAATCCCGATCCAACCACAAATCAAGTGCTACAACTTGGGAATCCTACACCCAATGTCACCTTGATGTAGGTCTCGCACTTCAAGGGTGACTAGGTCACTCTAGGGAGGCGATCTCGGTGACCCTAGGGGGATTGGGATGGAGATGGAGGGAAATGGAATTGAAGCCCTTAGAATGAATTAACTAGGGTAAAAGAAGGCAAGGGGAATGAATTGTAACTTACTTTTACCCTATTCTTGACACTTGTAATTTCCCTCGTAATCCTAATTTCTGATCTAGATTTATGAGTGGAACGAAATGAATAACAGATTGAATACCATAACACAAATATACGGAGAACAACAACATATATCCAATGAACAATAACTTATATTCAATAAATAAAATAGGTTGAAACTGTAAAACTACAGAACTAAAACAACTTGCTCGAATGGTGGTAACTATCTCTGAGAAGAGATGTGGTTATTATGCGCATTCGTCTGAGCGGAATGATTACAATGAGGCTCCAGAGGAATTTTTAACATTACTCATGAATTCCAAAACCCTAGACATCCAAAAAACTAACCCTAGGAGATGAAACGCCAAAATTTATGCGGGCCCCGATGGGTAAGTTGGTACCTCAACTTCCTGGGGTCATAATTGTTAGATATCTAGAGAGGTAGCGGGGGGCTCGGAGGGCCCATATTGATAATAATGGAGGAAACTCAATGTAAGTGGGACTAGATCCATTATATTATTAAATAAGTCCCACTATGGTAGTTAGATATAATAAATGTAAGACTTACTAGAAGTTTCTACTTCTAGAAGGTTCCTCCTCTAGAATGATCTTAGTTTGTTGGTAGCACTATATAAAGGGGTTCAAGAAATGTAATGGGATAGGAAGAGAAGTATTGTATTTGGATTTGATTCTCATTAGGAGGCTTCCCCCTCGAAGAAGCAAGTGAATGGGAGAGGATCCCTTCCATAATAGGATCCATTGTATAGTGTTGTCCTACCCCAAGGGTTTGATATAATAAAGTGGTGGTTTTCTATATTGTTTCATATATCTTGTGTGGTGATTGTATTCAGATATCTTTGGCACTATTGTGGTATTTTGTATTTAGGTATTTAGTACCTCTCTCTGATACCAATGGTTAAGTACCTGATTAGATCTAGAAATATAATCACCACAAATATTTAATACACAATAGATCCACAGAGCAAAATATAAGAAAACCACCACTTTATTATATCAAACCCTTAGGGTAGGGAAACACCATACAATGGATCCTATTATGGAAGGGATCATCTCATGTTCAATTTCCTCTTCTATGGGGCAACCTCCTAATGAGATTCAGCTCCAAATACAATATTTATCTTCATATCCCATTACATTGCTTGAACCCCTTTATATAGTGCTACCAACAACAAAAGATCATTCTAGAGGAGGAACCTTCTAGTAACTCCTCTTACATCTATTATATATAACTACCATAGTGGGCCTTATTTAATAATATAGTGGATCTAGTCCACCTTACATTGAGTGGCCTCCACTATTATCACTATGGGCCCTCTGGGCCCCCCACTACCTCTCTAGATACCTAACAGTAACATTTTCATATGACCTTTGTTTTAGGCGTGTGATATCCCGTTGGAAAGGTATTTTCGAGAACTGCACATTATGTCATCAAACTCTGACTCTGTCTACAATTTGACTATGGAAAGCCAAAAAAACATTGTTTAGGGCCCCAAAATAGCCCTGGAAGTACAGAAAGATTTACAGACTTGAAAACTTCCAAAATAATCTAGTTGGATTAGGTGGGAGGCTACCAATATCCACTTGGAAGTTGTGTAAGGCTTCAAACATCCCTATAAATGTAGAACCCACAATTACAAAGAATTACAGGAGAAGGTTCTAAACTAAAAATTGTCAAGAGGAGTCAGTTGGAATAGGTGCGTGGCCATCAATATCCACCTATATCATTCCTCCCCCCTTATGAAGGAATTGTCTCCATTATGTTGAGTACCCCCATCAGGTGGGGAAACTTCTTCTGAATTTGGCCTCAGGTGAGCCACTTTCCTTGGTGTAGGAGTTTCCATGCCTTGACTACCCGATAAAGTTGGATCCTCTGCTAGCAAGTTTCATTGACCTGTGTATCCACTATCTGATCAGTGTATGCATGTTCCATGCAGTCAAGGTTGAGATTTGTTGGTGTCAATTGTTTTTTGATCTCTGAGGTGTCCAATAATGGTGGAAAATATGGTTGAAGGAGGTCCACATTGAACACTAGGTGTAATCCAAGGAAGGATGGAGTGTTGAGCTCAAAATCATTGCTACCCATATCCTTGGTGATAGTGTAAGGCCCATAGCAAAGTGAGTGGAGCTTTCAATGGTTCCCTATAAGGCGCTCTTTCTGAAAATGTAACCAGACCTTGTATCCCACCTGAAACTGGTGCGGTACGTAGTGTTTATCATGGTGTTGCTTGTACTTAGCATTGGATTTATCCAAAATCGTATGGACCTATTGGTGGATGTGTTGAATCCGCTCAATGAATCTAGTGGCTTTGTCAGCCTCAGAATGAACATGGGAAGATTCTTCATGTGTGGTTGCAAGAGGTAGTGCAACATCAATGGGACCCAAGGGTTGGAATCCCAACCCCACCTGAAATGGACTATGGTTGGTGGAGCTATGGATATCCTTGTTGTAGTTCTGATGAACATAGGGAAGAATCTCATCCCATGTACGTAGATGCTTATATTTGTACATGCGAAGGATGTGCACAATCATATGATTGACGACCTCTGTCTGGCCATCGGTTTAGTGAGCTTGGTGTCCAATAGTGACCAGAGACTCGACAAAAATGTGTTGAGGAACCGGTTGTCCCGATATGAGGTGATGGTTTGTGGTATCCCAAAATGGACCCACACCTGTTCGAAGAAGAGCTTGGCAGTATATACCACTGTGATTCTTGTTGGGCTAGGGGAAAACCCAGGGTTCAATGATTCAATAGCACACCAACAAAACCCTAACTACCAGCCCTTTCAGTGACACCTGCGAAGCAGATGAAGTCTCACTTGAGGTAGAGGCAGGGGTGGTTGCAAGACTCAAATGTTTGCAACCTAGATGGGACACGGATCTGTGATTACACCACTCTAACAAATAACTTAGCAGTTAACATTCATCAGTATTTAACCATTATCCACATCACATATCCAAACCCTAATTACAGAACAATGCAGTATTCAACCAGATCTAACACATCTACGCACTTAGCACATGGAAAAAGATCAGATCTAGCATTTATTCACATCACGTAAGCATTAAGCTATCATACTAGATTCATCTAAACATTCATTACTGCACTTAAGCTTAAATTATATACACAAGACAATAACCAGAATTCACAAAGAAACCATAACACAGGATATACATGGTTCACCCCAGTGTGGGGCTACGTCCACCAACTCTTCTATTCTTTATTATATTCTGTCAAACTTCTTACAGGCACAGAGAATCAAAACCCTACTCCCGAGAGGATAGGATATCTACGTGCACCTTGTCAGATCCTCCTTCCTCGAGTTAGATCACAGCACCAAGCCTCCTTACACAATCTATGCACAAAGCACTACATATGGCCCGCACTTAGCTTTACGACCTCAAAATACACTAAGCACATAGCCTCTTGCAATTACTTGCACTTAGCAAAATACTTAGCACCTAGCATCACACCACTTACTTACATCGCCTAGATTTCTATTTATACATTACAAAAGGGTCTAAACATGGGTAAACCCATGGGTCGACATCCCCATACCCGTTACATAAACCCTAATCCCAAATCTATCCTAAAAAGGGGTCGAGATCCCATGATCTCCACTTCAACTTGCTCTTCGCCTTCAACTAGCCTGTTGAAGTCCACAAATAGGTCAAACATGACCAAGGATATCCAAAACTTGGTCAAGGGTTAACAGGCCCCCAACACTCACATGTGACTCATCCTGAGTCACTCTGCTTTAGGTAACTATGCCTCAAACGCCTTGAGCTTGGATCAAGTTGCTTCGTCCTGCTACTTCAACAAGGCCTCCTGCTTGGCGAACTCTTGAATAACTGCCTCGTTCACAGGTCCCTCTAAGCGTTTCTCTACCGAAGTGTCTACTTGTTCCAGCTCTTCTCCTCGGCCTTCAATCTCCTCAAAAAGTAGGCAAGATTCATCCTGGACTAGTTGGAGCTTCTAAGTCACTTCCATGACTTTGCTTTGTATGGCATGGACCTATTGTTGAGCCGTGCATTGTTCTTGGGATATTTTCATTCACTCGACCGCTGAAAAGGGATTCAATTGTGCTTGTAATGTTGTTGCTTGTTTCTTTTCTTCATGGAGTTGCAACTCTAGTGTCTTTAGTTCAGGGTCCTCGGTAAGGCGCTCATAATTCTGCGCACTTCAACTGCTAAGCTATTTACATTCCAAGGCTAATGCCTTGATTCTATGGACTACACTTCAGGCGGTTTCTTCTTGCTAGTCTCGTACTTTCTACGGAGTGCTTGGTACTGTTTGTAACTAAAATTATACTACTCTCTATTGAAGTTGTTGGATGGCTGCAGCAAGCTTCACTACTTGACTATCCACTGGGTCTTCCTCTATTTGTTATAAGCCTGTCACAGAGTGAAGTGCTCTGTTGACTGCTTATTTAACTCCAACCTGCTCCGTGAGTAGTTGTTCTTTCTCTTTTCGGATCTACGCTTTATCCTCTTCGAACTTGATTTGGAGGTCATCCTTCTCTTGTTGTGCAACTCGTCGTTGTCCTATGACTTCCTTGTATGCTTGCTTGAGGGCCACTGTGGCCTGTTCTTTTTCTTCCTGCACGCGACGAAGGCGAGCTTCGGCTGCATAAGATATTCTGCGGAGTTGGGTAGGCTCATCTCCCAACTATGTTTCTTCTGATGGTGGGGACGCAGTGGACACTATGCAGATGGAGTGAAGGGCCTGTTGTACTCCTCTCAGTTATGCTTCAATTCTTTCATACATGGTTTCTTGTTTGGCTTCATTTTTATGCAAAATATATTTTGAGGCATCTGATACAGTTGTGATAATGAAGTCGAAGTCATCGACTGTGAGTATTGCCTGCAGCTTCGGCTTACTAGCTTTTGACTTCTTCCATGATGTAGGTTTCGTGGGGGAAAATTTATTTTCTTGGATGTCTTTGTGTCATCAGGGGGATTCTACGGCGGTGTTACTTCACCTTGTTTTTGTTTATCTTCTTCCCCATTGTTCTCTTCTTTGTCTACTTCATCACCACCTCCTCTGTTAGGTGAATCTGATGAAGTTTCTTCTAATGTGCTACGTATTTCATGTACATCTTCCTTCTTTTTCTTCCTGCTATTGTTGGGTGCATCATACTCTTTGCAAGTAACCATCGGATTTCCAATGAGTTCGGAGTCAAAAATTTCTACCTGGTTGACTAGTATAAGGAACTCTGTGGGCCATTCCTTAGTGATTTATTCCAGGTCCTCCTCTGTGAGCTTGTAGTAGGACTGAAGCTCTTCTTTACTTTCGTCTGTGTGCACAGTGATATAAATAAAATGCCTATCTGTGCAAAACTTCATAAGGGGCATGAACCTATCCAGTTTGTTTGGCGTCATACGAGAGAAAGACTCAATAGCCCCCTTCAGATGCAGGTAGTAGGTATGGAATATTACATTTGACTTCCATTGTTTCCCCATATCGCTCGAATACCAGAGTGTGGTGAACTTCGCAGCTAGTGGATCGAACGACTCAATGTCAGAGAAGGTCGCTCCTTCCAGCATCTCCCAACAAATGAACGCAATGAGGATCAACAGCCAGCTAAAGTGGAACTCATAGCCTTGATCCTGAGCTTTGCAATAGTCCAGTTTTAACTGATTGACTAGGTAACTGGCCCAGTTCATCTGTAGTCCTTCCACGCATTTTCCTCCGAGGTCAACGACAAACCCTATGACCTACGTGGGTCTGTTCTTTCAGACTAGCTTACCAGCAATCAACTGGAAAGCAAGGCACATTGCGCCATTCTGAATGGAGGCTACCTTGTAGCCTTGTGTCCCCTTCTCTACATCATCATAGGTGTCTCTGATATTTTGCGCCAGAGCACAATCTGCAGCCTTGCCTGGATAAAAGTCTTGCGGGTCTAGTCCCTTCATGCTTAATCCGGTGATCCTATGGATCAGCGCCGAATCAACGATGATGTGTTTATCTAGACATAGATACCTGCCATGGAAAAACAACAGCAGGAGTTTAACGCACGCGTTAACCTCCTGATGCCTTCCAAAATGTGGTATATTCATCACGTTCAAGACAGTGGACCTCACGATGTCCATAGTCCACGGTTGGGGGATGATCTTAGACTTCTTCCCCTTGGTCTTGGTCAAATATTTGTGAGGTGCGAGCATGCCATAGTTCTTGTAGTCTCCTAGGTTATAGTCATTGATCTTCAAGGTTGGAATCCTCTCCAACTGTGGTCTAACTACTTGTATTCCCTTCGGGAGGTATGCAGTGATGACTATGTAGTCGAAGTCCCTCGGGACACTGTCACGACTCACCACACCAGCCATAGGTGGGATGTAGTCGGGAAGGATGGATGGGATTAGCTTCGCATTCGCCAAGTCATCACGATGCTTGGTTATTTTCTTGGTCACAGCTCGGGATGGTCCATATCGACAAGCAGTCAACAGGGAGGCTTGCACTCCTCTCGTCGATGAGGCTTGGATACCTGTGGACATCACCTTCTCGACCATGAGGTCTATTAGAATCTCTTTGAAATCTCTTTCTGTTGCGCTAATTTCGTCCGACATGCACACTCGAGATCTGATATCTCAGGTTGGTGAACAATACTCAATGTAACAGAATGGATGTCGAGGTCTCAATGATCACTGCTTGAAATCAACTAGTTCTCTGTGGGCTCGGATAATCACAATTGGAAAAATTGTTCTCGGTACAACGCTCGACGGGATAAATATATATTATCGTAACGGACTCTTCCAATGGGCAGGAATGCCTCAATCAATGTAGTTCCATCCGTTATGGTGTGGTCCCAACGGTCCAAGGGCGAATGTTCCATAAATAACTGTATTTCTAGTCGTTATGGAGCATCGTTCTAATGGTCATCATGCCTCCAACGGTCATATTGCTCTATCATGGTGAAGTGCCAATCTGTGTTGTACTGATATTTCAGAGAAGTTCAAGTTCTAGACACCTTCCTTCTGTGAAGTCTTCCCTGGAACTTCTTGAAATTTTTCTAACTTTGCTTTCTTCTTACTGATCTTTCTAGCCTTCTGTCATGTGATCTGAATCATTGGTTTCCTCTTTCCATTATCATTCTTATCTCCTCTTGGCATGATAACTTCGCATTGTGGAGGGTCTTTAATAGGGTTCAAGGGTAATACTTCTTCTCTTTCTGGGGTAGGTGCTCTACTCTCTTGTACAGACAGGTGTATCCAGTCTTTCGGTGTCCTTTCAACTTCAACGTCCATATCTTTGGTCCTTTGTAGCTTCGACTGGTTCTCTTGTTCTTCCAGTAAGTTCGTTATTCTCCTAGTCATGAAATCTCTTAGTTCTTGTTTTTTTTGTTCTAGATCCTCCTCCTCTTGTTTCCTTCATATCGGATCTTTTTTAATCCAGGTTTTTCCTAGCAAGATAGCAAATGGGGCATTGTTCTCAACAAATTTAACGATCTCAAATTCTTCTCCTGTCGAAGTGCCATGAGCACTCATATATGTCTGGGTAAGTCTTCCACATAGGGTTATCATATTTCATCTAAATAATCCCATTCCTCCTAATGAAGGAGCCATAGCAGGCTTTCCCAAAATTTTCCAAGTTCTTTCTGTCATGATATTCACTTGTGTTTCATCATCCAGAATACAGTCTATGTCAAAGTCTCCTATTCTTGTTTCTATGTACTCTTTCTCTTTTAAGACCTTTGATAAGTTGATATATCTGTGATCATTCATGGTTTCTTTCATCTGTAGTAATATAATCTCTGATTCTTTCTAGGGTTCTATCATATCCTTATTTTATTGTCTTGTCTCATATTTTTCTTGTCTCATATTCATATTTTCAACTTTTTCAATCATTCTAGGGAAATCCAAAACTTCATGGTCAATAGATTTACAGCAAAGACAACTAGGACCTCGACCAGTGCATTCCTCAGCAATATGTCTCGGTCTTCTGCAACTATAGAAAAGAGTTAATCTTCTGTTTCTTTTAAACGACCCCCAACCTTTCATGTACTGCGCACTGGGGTCACAGTAACTAACCTGCAAAAAATTATTTCTAGGATCCTTCATCCATTTGTTAGTCCAAACATTCTTTCTATGCATAAGGATAACATACCTTTAATTATTTCTATCAAATCTATTCATATCAAATCTTCTTTCTTCTAGTTGTACCCTAGTTTTCAAACTAGGACAAAATTTATCAAACATACTTAGATTCATTCTTTCGAAACAAAAATTTTCACTTATCTTACCTTTCTCAGAGAACAAAGCTTCAAGATCTTAGCTCTTTTCTTCAAATCAAACTTCTCTTCTTAGCACAGAGCTTTGCAATTCAAGTAGACTATTGCGCACTAAAGTAGCAGATCTACGCACAGAGATTTATTTTCTTCAGTTCCCAGCAATCACAGTTTCAGGTCTCAGAAATGGAACCATTTGTTGGCACAGGGGAAGACCTAGGGTTCAACACTTCAATAGCGCACCAACAAAACTCTAACTACCGGCCCTTTCGGTGACTCCTGCGAAGCAGATGAAGTCTCGCCCGAGGTAGAGGTAGGGGTGGTTGCAGGACTCAAATGTATGCAACCTAGCTAGAACACAGATCTGTGATTACACCACTCTAACAAAGAACTTAGCAGTTAACATTCATCATTATTTAACCCTTATCCACATCGCAGATCCAAACCCTAATTATATAACAACGTAGTATTCAACCAGATCTAACACATCTAAGCACTTAGCACATGGCAAAAGATCAGATCTAGCATTTATTCACATCACTTAATCACTAAGCTATCATACTATATTCATCTAAACATTCATTATTTCACTTAAGCTTAAATTATATACACAAGACAATAACCAGAATGCACAAAGCAACCATAACACAAGATATACATGTTCACCCTAGTGTGGGGCTACGTCCACCAACTCTTCTCTTCTTTATTATATTATGTCAAGATTCTTACAGGCACAGAGCATCAAAACCCTACTCTGCATAGGACAGGAGATCTACACGTACCTTGCCAAATCCTCCTTCCCTGAGTTAGATCACAGCACCAAGCCTCCTTACACAGTCTATGCACAAAGCACTACAGATGGCCCGCACTTAGCTTTACGGCCTCAACATACACTAAGCATAGAGCCTCTTACAATTACTTGCACTTAGCACAATACTTAGCACCTAGCATCACACCACTTACTTACATCACCTATATTTCTATTTATACATTACAAAAGGTCCTAAACATGGGTAAACCCATGGGCCGACATCCCCATACCCGTTACATAAACCCTAATCCAAAATTTTCCCTAAAAAGGGGTCGATATCTCGCGATCTCTGCTTCGAATTGTGCTCCACCTTCAACCAACCTGTCGAAGTCCCAAAATAGGTCAAACATGACCAAGGATATCCAAAGTGTGTGGTCAAGGGCCAACAGGTCCCTAACACTCACCTCTGACTCATCTGTGAAAGAACACGAACTTCCCGGTCTGTGAAATGACCTTATTGCATTGTTTAGCAGAGATTAAAGAAATAGTGGTAGGTAGCGCTACCTCTCGTATCATGTACAATTGTCTACCCAAAGTAGTAATAAGATTGTGGGGTCTAGACTCATACACAGCATGTCACTTCGACAAATATGGTTGGCCTAAATGAGCATCACAAACTTCAAGGGGAGCAATATCACACAATACCTCGTCTTTGAAGGGCTTGATGTTGTAGGGAAAACAACATTGTCCTGGTTGCGGCTTGGACTAGTTGTCCTGAGAGCGGCCATATTTTCTCTGTCCCTTGTTTGCTGGGTTGGGACCGCCTTTTTCATGCTTCAGCAGTGAGTAATTTTCATATCCAAACTCTCACCTCTTCTGCTTAAATTTATGCTCGATCTTGACAACATATATATAAGTCGCACCTAAAGATGCGATGTCTAGAAACTCCATTTCTATTTGAATATATCTCTGCAGACATCTAGGGTATTTGAGCACCGGATTTCATTCAGAGTCTTTGATACCTAATTTGGTGTGCAACATATGGAAAATATTGGTGAAATCTGGTATGGCCTGGTCCCTTTCTTGATGCAGCATGGTCCATCTTGTGTACTGGTCCTCGTATCTTCCAAAAGGGTAGTATTTTTATTTAATGGAAACCCTAAAGGAATCCTAGGTAGGTCGACCACAAATGTTGTAGATTCCTTTGTGGCCCTTTGCTCAGAGTACCTATCCCACTATTCCTTAACATGGGGGATGGCCTTGAGGAGTGCAAAAGTAATCTTTTCCCTATCGGAAAAATTGTGGACTGAAAAATACCCTTCGAGTAGATTCAACCATTTATTTAAAACATCTGCATTTATTAGTCCTTCAAATAATGGAATATCAAAATTTACTTATACCTTTAAGGGGTTTGTGTGGTCGCTTGATGAAGATGTGTCTCATGTGGGCAGTGGTCGAAGGATCTGTGCAAAGTTGTCCATCATCTCGTTCATTTGTCCAGCAAAGGATTCCTCGAGAAACATTTTAAAAGGATATCCTGCTCCATCGTATTTCTTCTCGCCCCCCATGAACTTGGTCGGGTTCGACGCGGTCATTCTTGCAAAGGCTCGACTGGTTCGATTCCCAACTTCTTGTACACAAATCTTGTCGGGGACATGCACAAAGAAAAAAAATGAAGAGAAGATCGCTTTGATACCATTGATCTGGATGTATTAGCGAAACGAAATGAATAACAGATTGAATACCATAACACAGAGATACAAAGAACAACAACAGATATCCAGTGAACAATAAATTATATTGACTAAATAAAATAGGTTGAAACTGGAAAATTGTAGAACTGAAACAATTTGCTCAAATGGTGATAGTTATCTCCGAGAAGAGATGTGGCTGCTATGTGCATCCCTCTGAGAAGAATGATCACAATGAGGCTCCAAATGCCTTTTTAACATTACTCATGAATTCCAAAACCCTAGACATCCAAAAACCTAACCCTAGGAGATGAAACACCAAAAGTTATGTGTGCCCCGATGGGTAAGTTAGTACCTCAACTTCCCGGGGTCATAAATTTTGCATACGACCTTTGTTTTAGGCTCGTGATATCTCGTTGGAAACTTATTTTCTAGAACTACACATTAGGCGGCCAAACTCTAACTATGTCTACAATTTGACTGTGGAAAGCCAAAAAAAAACATTGTTTGAGGCCCCAAAACAGCCCTAGAAGTACAAAAAGATGTACTGACATGAAAACTTCCAAAATAAGCCAGTCGGATTAGGTGGGCGGCCACCAATATCGACCTGGAAGCTGTATAGGGCTTCAGACAACCCCGAGAATGTAGAACCCACAATTACAAAGAATTACATAAGAACGTGTTGAACTAAAAATTGTCAAGAGGAGCGAGCTGGAATAGGTGGGTGGCCACTAATATCCACCTGGATCAATTTCACCCTTGAATGAGCTGGTCCAAGAGCCAATATTGGAAATAATGTTACACTTGGGGGAGATTACAAAAGAATTTTTTAGAGACGTACTAGTTAACCTAGGAAGAAAGATCTTGAGATATATCATCTATGATTCTAAATTGTGTCCTTGGAAAAATAAACTATTACTTTCTTTAACTTTTTTTTAGTGGAATAAGTGGTTAGGAGTGTAATTCCCATTCAAGGACCTACTAAAAATGATATTTCACCTAACTACTTGTATTTTTTGGGGGCCTTAGGACACCATTATCGAGAATCATTGTATTCACCATGAGCTATGGTGGTAGTAAGATCCTCCCATAGGGGCACCACTTTTGAGTGTTATAGTGATCGCTAGGGGATATGGTGGTAATAAGACCCCTACAAACCATACCTTGAGTTGCTTTGCGAGTGTTGTAGTCAAAGATCCTCTCCACCACACTTAGTTTGATCAATTGGGAGTCTAATATATGTGAATATCATTTCAGAATTGTGTGAACTATCTACAAAGATTTCTATGTACCCTAACTTCTCCACCTCATTAAGCTTGATCCTTGCTCGAGGGACAATACTTCTTGAAGGTTATTTCATTAGTTGGGAGTAAAATCGACCCTTGGGTGTGATTTCCTCCCTCTTAGTTAACAATAAAATCATGGAGCACTAAAGCACTCGCTAGATCAACACTATGAATTTAGTAAGCTAAGGACTACAAGTACATGATATCATGTCTAATTATGTTATAATAGGTTGTTGCAAAGTGTGTTTAGAGCCCTATGTTCCCACTACTAGGGGATTTCAAGGAAAGTAAAGGATTTGTGAAATCATTTCTTGTAATGATTGGCTTAGAACTATAAGATAGTGAAATAATCATAAGTGGAATTTGGAGATAATGATTTCATTTATTAAGTTATACTAATTGTTTAACATTGTATTGACTAACTATTACTAACTCTAATTATCTCTTCATATCCTTAAACTCTAGCTCATGTTTGTTTCTTGATTACTTTAGGAGAAAAGTTAAAAATTATTTTTCCTTAGAACATTCCAAGGATGGTACCCAATGTAAAGCACACCACGTAAAATATTATACACTAACTCGACAAGAGCATTGAGTGAGGTCCATGTGTGTAGATGCAACTAGCCCAAGGACTTAACCCTAAGACATCTTGATTGTTATTCACAACTCTCAACCACTAGAGCTAGGCCACCAAGCTAGCAAAGTTAATAAATGCATATACTTATTTATTTTTTTATTTTCTCAATGGTAGACTTAATAACCCTTAATTAATTCCTTGAATTGCTTATAGTGTAGTACTAATCAACAATAACCCTTAATTAATTCCTTGAATTACTTATAGTGTAGTACTAATGAACACTAGTTTTTACTTGATTAATGTTATTCAACCAAATAAAATTTATTTGATTAACTGTATTTGAAATCTTACATTACATTAAATGAATAAGCAAAAACTAAATAACAAATTCCATAAATAATAAAAAATAAAAAATAAAAACTAAAATAGGAATAAAAAAAAATTCTAAGACTAAATTATGCATTCAAATATGTAAACACTAACACTTCTTATCAATCATAAAAAGTGCTTGGTAATTAATGAGGAATCTATGAAAGGAACAAAGCACATTAAAAATTTCCTACGATCATGTAGGATGGAACCTTTTTAAAAGCAATCTAAAACAAGAAGGAAGCCATGATTTATAAATAGATTTCTATGTCGTTCTTTCAAATGCATAAATGAGTAACCAACCTACCATTCACATCTATGAGATTGCTTCCTCCAAAAACTCCTTGAGATATCATTAAATCTTCATTTTATAGCCATCGAACACAAACTTTACTAGAAAAGCTCTCCATGCCTCGATCCACATCCATAGCTTAAGGAAATCTTCCATCGACCCACTTATCGAGTCCTCAACATGTATTGATCCCTCTAAATCGCTTGCGACCTATGTTTTTTCCACTAAGTTATGTCAGAGGGTTGGAATGGCTCATTGCATATGCCTTTTACATAATCGAATGGTTTTATATATGTGCATTGCATTAACTTGTTTTGATTTGAATGGTTTCTTTGTTGTATATATGGTTATAATGCATAGTCATAACTTATAGAAATAGCTTTTCTAACATAATGTTGCATATATTAAAGATGTGAAACATATATATATATTAAGTGGATTTAATGGTTAAAAATATTTTTTTCCTTCTAAGAAGTTATATGTTCAAGGGGTAGGGTATGTATGTTTTTTTAGATTTTACTTAAAAAAAGGACTTCGAGAAAACTTCATAAATCTGAGATTAAGATAGATCTATGTCAACTTAATACTTTAAGCCTGAGTGAGCCTGATGGTTAAGAACATGTGTTTCCTCTTAAAAGGTCACATGTCCCTTGTCCCACAAACAAGGGGGTCTCATACACCAATTTGATTTAAAAATAGATTATTATTATTATTATATTATAAAATATATTAAAAAATGTTAATAATGTTTTTAGTATATTAATATATTATAGATATGTTAATTGAAACTATAGAAAATCTAAATATAACAAATTCAAACTAATATATATATTAAAATATTTCATTTTCTAAATATATTGAAAAAGTGATTATCTATATATAATAATAATGGAGTAGACATAAATTTTTATTTTTTTAATTTATTATTATTATTTTAATGCTTTATGGTATATGAATATTTATCATAGACTTTCTTTTAATGGGAGAGATGTTAATGTAACATAAGACATTAAAATAATTAGCATAGATCTATATTAACCTTGAATCTATCAAAAACCCAGAAAAATCAAATCTCTCCAAATATAAATCTTTTAGATCCTCGATTAAAAAATATGTATTTAATATATTAATATTAAAATCTTAAAACCCACAGGGGTGTAGACCGATTGACAAGTGCCGTGTAAATAGAAAGAACTATGTAAAATGAGGTCTCAAAGTCGATTCTCACACGGATTTACTTGGAGGTCGTGCTGTAATATACTACCACCTCCTTAATCATGTTTTAACCATGTTTAAGATCCATCTTAACTCCAATTGAAATTATCTTTATAAAATTTAAATTTAAATCCACAATTCAATGGACAACGATCAAACAAATGATAATAATGAATCTGGATTAGGGGATTCTCAAGTACAGCCCATTTCGCTGAGATGAGAGGTAAACCTGAGATCTGGATTAAAATTCTAAAGCAGCGTTCTGATCAGAACGCTGAATCAAGGAACCGAGCTGCTGCTGTATTAATTTACTCCCATTGGGCTCCATCAGGAGCTTTGACTCGTGAGACCACCATTGTTTAAGCCTGTGAGCTTCCAAAAATTCCATGGGACCGTTAGAAATCACATACAGTTTGGCAGCTATATTATTCATACGAGACTCCTCTGGCATGCACTGCATCAATTTCTCTTCATCCTCATCACAGTTTCGGCGTATTTTACAAGAATCGGAGTCGCCTCTTTTACAAGAATCAGAGTAGTCACAACAGATGTAATCTCTACAGTTTACATAAATATGGGGAGCCCATTCTTGGGATTCCTGACAAATATCAACTGAATCACCTTCTTCCTCATCATCTAACTGTTTTTCATGGCCTACTAATTCCTTATTGCTATTATTCATAAAAGGCAGAATAGCGCTAGTCATATCCTTCACCACATTACACAGCATTTTAAAATTGTCACCAATACTTCTGAGACAATTGGGCAATGAAAATGAAGGGGGATTGAAGAGATGGGATTCTACGACTATACCCTCCAATGCTAAGGCCCTCCCCACCTGCAAAACGAGGGCAGCCCCTAATGAATGGCCAGCAATGCACACTTCACTGATCCCATATTTCCCTACAGCTGTCCTGACCGCCTCCATTGTATTGCGAAACCTATACGAGCCACTGAGATCATCCGTTGTAAAAATTCTTATATCGTCTTCAATATCAACTCTTATGGTAGGAAATCTCAGCATGGTCCCTCTGAGGGCTATTATTGCCTTAGGAGCCTTACTTGGCCTCATTACCAGAAGATCAGATAATGCAGCATACGTGTCCCATTCAAGCCTTGCTCCAAAGATGGATCCATCCCTCTCGTCCACCAATAGTTCCACTACTTTGTATTTGAAGGGCTTACACCATTTGGGTGCCCATGCTGCATGCCCCTCCAGCTTTTCCTGCCTATCAACTTCTAGCAAATACATTGCCCTTACAAGGCATGCCAGCACTGCACGTTTGTAATTGTCATCCTTCCTGTGCACAAACAGTAAAAATCTTCATCATCATATGTGGAGACTTGAGACTTATATATTACAGTAAAACTAACCCTAACAACCCAAAAAAAAAACACATTTCTCAAACAAACATAACCAGCAATAACAAAATTAGCTGATTTGACTTACCAGCTAGATTGGATAATGTCTCGCCAACTGGGCGTGGATAAATTACGAGGACCTGAGACCTGAAAGTCGAACGGGTGTCCATTGTTCAGGCTCTTCTCTTCATTCTTCTCTGCGTTCTCATTCTGCATGAACATACCCATATTTAGAGCTGCAGTACGTTTCAGTGGGCAGGCAGAATAGAGCAAGTTATGTGCAAAAATGACGACTTCAACTAGTTTTCAGAAACCCTAATTCATAAAACTGTTGAAGTGCACCTTCTTTTCCTCCTTACATATATTGATATGAACTAAACCGATTGATTGATGCAAGTTTCTCTGTAAAACTGAAGGATGGCGTATATTGCTCTACCCTTATTCCCGTTTAAAGCATAACCAAAAGTATAGCTGGGTCCTTGAGAAAGACACGGGACTTGTTTCCCCACAAAATCATTTATTTTGCAACGGGCATTTGAACAGACTTTGTACCTTTTCGCCAAGACCATTGGAACCTTTTCGCTTATTTACATTATTCATTAGATTATCAACACTTAAATGTTCATTGTTATTTCTAAATAACTAGCACAGTGGCAAACTCGTGGCCGTGAACGTCGAAAGGTTTCAGAAGACTATTAAAATTTTTAAGACAAATCCTAATTGACAGGGTTCATGAAAATCTCTGTTTCAGTAAATATTTTATCGAATTCACATTAAGTTAATCAGGAACGAAGAATATGAATTAAGTTAGTCAGGAATGGAGAATATGAAAGGGTTGGAATTAAGTTTGTTAATGATTTGAAAGTGGCAATGAAATTGTCACACTGTAGTTGTTTAATCATATTAAGTAAATGTTAAAAAGTAAACAAGTTAAGTGAAGCTCTCGAAAATGTAAGTGGCAATGAAATTGTCACACTGTAGTTTTTTAATCATATTAAGTAAATGTTAAAAAGTAAACAAGTTAAGTGAAGCTCTCAAAAATGTAAGAAAGTTATGAACTTGAGATTTTATTCATTGATTTGGAAGGACGACCAAGAATATGCCAGCTTCTTCAATTGATAACCATATGATTAAAATTTATAGTTAAAAGATGATTAAATGTGCCCATTTCCAATAGGTGTATGTCTTTAGGCGTGAATATAATGGCTAGCAATATCCACTTGCTATTGCTACTGATCATTTAATGTTGAGACAGATGGATTACAGACACTTTAACTAACAACAATCATATTTAAGTTTAAGTAAAAAGTGGTTGTTATTTTTCACCTTTTAAAATTAATAAAGTGTATATCAACCATTCTTTAATTAAATGTGGTTGTTAAATGTGATTGTTACTGACATGTAAATCATTAATATATTAATACATAATTAATATATTAATTAATTGATAATAATAATGTATTAATTCAATAATTAATTAATTAATTAATTCAAAAATAATTCATTAATAAATTATTAATAATATATTATTATATTAAAGATGCTTTAAAAATGATGTCTATAGTTTAGAATTATTATACTTCAAATTATTATTTAAAATTGTACTTGAAAATATTTAATTTGAAACTATTTTTAAAAAACATAAATTATATTTAAAATTAAATTTGAAACTATTTTTAAAAAACATAAATTATATTTAAAATTAAAATTATT
>ML797854.1:158822-171736 GCA_009831015.1 Picea engelmannii
ATATATTTCAAATTAAATAATTTTAATTTTAAATATAATTTATGTTTTTTAAAAATAGTTTCAAATTTAATTTTAAAATTAAACTAAAAAGTTATTTAAAAAAAACACATAAATTGTATTAAAAATTAAAATTATTTAATTTAAAATTTAAATAATATATATTTAAAATTTAAATTATTTAATTTAAAATTTAAATAATATATATTTAAAATTTAAATTATTTAATTTAAAATTTAAATAATATATATTTAAAATTTAAATTATTTAATTTAAAATTAAAATAATATATATTTAAAATTAAAATTATTCAATTAAAAATTAAAATTATTTAATTTAAAATTAAAATAATATATATTTAAAATTAAAATTATTAAATTTGAAATTAAACTAAAAAATTATATTTAACTTGCAATTATGTTGACAAAATTTATAAAATGTAAAACAATTTTTTTTTTAAATGTATGTTGCAAAGTCTATGTAACTTCAAATTAGTTTATATTGAAAATTATCATGGATAAATATAAAGTGTAAGTTTCAAAGTTCTTAAAATCTAAATTTAGTATATTTCATAAATTAAAGTATTAATTTACATAGTATGTAATTTAACATATTAAAGTTTTAATATATTAATAATATATATTAATTAAATAATATATTAATATATTGTAAAGTATTAATAAAATAATTTATTAATAAATATATTATAAGTAGTATATTAATTATATATTATTAAAGTATTAATATATTAATTGAAAATGATCATGGTTGAGTATGGTTGACTATGAGCATGGTTTCTTATGATTGACCATGAACATGGTTAAGTTTGGTAGAGCTTGGTTGAATTTGAGAAGGAAAGGTTGACTATGGCTGACATGGTTAATTATGGTTCACCATGACCTTGCTTCACCATGACCATGGACAATTATGGTTGACCTTGGTTGACCATAACCAGGGTTAATTATGGTTGACCTTGGAATACCATGATCATAGTTAATTATGGTTTACCATGACCATGGTTAACTTCTGTAGACCTTCAATATGCATGACTTTTACTATGGTTGACCTCGGTTGACAATGTTTGATAGTTGTTGTCCATAGATAACCATGGATTACCATGAGTATGAATGACATTAATACATTAATGTATATTATAATGTATTAATTAATTAATACAATAATACATTATTAATCAATACATTACTAAAGTATTAATACATTAAAACATTAATAAAGTATTAATACATTATTAAAGTATTAATACATTAATGTAATGTATAAATTAAAGTATTAATTTACATTAATGTATAATATAACTTACTAATTAATTGATGAGTGAGTGCACGAAGTTGGTGGACAAAAAAGTGGCAAGGGGGGTCAGTAGAAACACACTCGCATGAACATGTACGTGTTGCTAGGAACGTGCATGCGTTCCTGATGCTATAGGTTTGGAAAAGCCTAAACCTCCACTTAGTGTGCCACATAGACACATTGGAAAGAACACGTGCATGCTCCTATGAACGTGTGCGCATTCTTCTTTCATGCCCTTTTTTAATGGACCACGGACACGATTTGTGCCCATTTGCACTGATTGCACCTCTCATTTTTTCTTCTATTGAGCAAATATAGAGGAGGAGAAAAGTAGTAAGCAAAGACAAGGTATTGCCATCGTGTCCCAGTCAAGCCAAGTATGCTTGATTTCTCTTATTTTCCTCCCACTCTAGTAATTTTTACTTAAATATTCAATTAATTTAATATATTCTAAAAGAATCCAAATTATAAAAATTTCTAATCTTCTAGAGAAATCTCATCTAGAAAATTGAAAGAGATTCGCCTCTTACATTGCCTAACATTTCCTCTTTAAAAATGACTATAAATAATTTACAAGAAATATGTTTATTTTATTGTTTTTTTAATTTCTTAAAATATGTATTGATGTTTGTTGTGTCCCTTTGGTCACCTAAGTGAGCAAAAGAAGGACACCTACAAGTTCAGTTGGGTTAGCTAAACATGACAAAGATGAATGCAAGAGTTAGAAACATCAAGCATAAGAAATAAACAAACATCTAAGCTAATAACAATTAAAAAAAACTAAACTAATGTGCATAAGGGAAATAGAAGCAAAAATAAACAACATTCATGCCACCAATGGATAAGTTGTATTAGTGGGAAAACACCAAAGAGAAAGGGAGACTTATTGAGCTCTTCTTACAAATAACAAACTAGAAGGAAATGGTGAAGAAATCAAAATCTCATTCACTCAAGAGGTGATGGGAATGGGTAAATGAGATGATGTTTGTATGCTCTAATGAGGAAAGAGGTTCCTCCAAGAGAATATAGGCAGCATAACAATACAAATGAATTCTTAGAAATGTAGTGCACCCATGGCCTCTTTTTATAGCAAAGTTTTGAGGCATTATTCAACCAGTCCTTAGTGTGAACAAGGGGCTCTTTAGGGCACCCTTAGATCTTTGACCAGCCCCCCACTCAGATTTAGTTCGGATTTGAGTGTCAAATCTACTTGGGAGATGAACCAGAAGTGGGTTGAAGGCCGACCAAAATCATAAATGCGTCGTTCTAAGGTATGTGTGGCTTTTTACATCCACAGTCACACATCGGGCGCATGTTCTCTTTTCGGCGTTTTCTACTGGCACACGTGCGTGCACTTCCTTTGTATCCTTAGCGCATGCTAATTTTATAACCAGTTGTATAGTTTTGTTCCCTTTGCAAATGAATTTTTGAAGTTGTGGGTGAACTGATAGGTGTTTGGAGATGCTGGATTCCTGTAATCATTTGCGGATGAAATTTCAGTGATAACAGATGCCCCCTGATGTGTGAGGTTAGGAGCATACGTATAGATGAATTACATCAATGTTTCTTCTACTGAGAGTACCTATGTAAGAAAGAGTGTTGAGGGGAGTTTCAAGAGCGACCCATTGGAGGGAGAGGGGAACGTGTAGGACCCAAAACTTTCGCAAGGTGTGGAAAAAATAAAACTGTGTACAAATGAGGTGGGCATGCCCCATGCTCGTGTCATGTAAATCAAAAATGTGTAATACAAGAACTGAAGTTGTGTGTTGGTTTAGATGACTGCGGCACCCTTGGAGGCGTGTTGATAATGGCAGAGGACAATTCTGATGATGAACAAACTCTGAGAAGAGGCGATGACACCTATAATAAGCGTCGAGGATTCGCAGACATTGATGGCCTAACAATTTTCAGAGGTCTTCGGTAAATATAAAAACAACTGCAATATTCTCAAAGTGAGACCCACCGCAACATGACAAAGTGTTGAAGTCGAATGTCGTGGGGGTCAACGACAGCAGAGAGAAATGATGGTTCTCTTTGTGTCATCTAAGACTCCTCAGTGTGAAGGTAATGAGAGTCAAGATATTGTCGCCCATCTGAAAACTGTGTTGATGTCGACAGAAAGGGAGACGCGACTCCAAGAAGAAAAGGGCTTCTTGAAATCCACTGGATGAGATCAGGAACTTATGAGGTACATTAACGAAGTCAAGATGTGGTGAAACTCAAGACTTCCCTTGGTTGGGGAAATATGTGAAGTATGAGTGGTAGCAACCGTGAAATTGAATCTAGCATCAGGGGGATGACTAGGCTTGGGTAAATTGTGCCAAAGGTGTGACAACATGGACAAACGCAGAGATCGGAGGTGTATGGACTGTAAGATACTCGGTGTGTATGGATGATGTCAACAAGGGTAGGAGGTGAAAAATGCCCCAACCAAGGCCGACAGGGATTGCTTTGCCAGGAAAAGAAGGTCACCAAGGGAGATGAAAAAATCTATGTACATGTTGGAAACAAAGGCTTTTTACAATCACCAAATGAATAAAGAATAATTTGGGATGAGTGTACAGATACAGAAACAGGTGCCCCAGTGCAATATGGTTTTTTCTGTGAGGGCACAAGTTGCGTGGAGAACAGGTGGAGGGTGGGGGGCCATAGGTGGGTTTTTGTATGAGGTAAATGAATGGAGGGCAATTTGCAGATGGGAAACTGATTGTGGATGAAATGGATGGTTAATGATACTGCGGAGGTGTAGTCAAAATAGAACCATGATGAGATATCCTGGTAGTCCATTGGTAAGGATAGCATAATGAGGAGAACAAGTATGTGGCTAATTCTCGAACATGCGTACGACTATTGGGACCCCCATCCCTAAAGGGTTAAAACAACATGAGCGTCAAAGTGTCAAGGTGAACTGTGAATGGGACAACTCATGTGGGGAAGAGTGCTACCGAGTGATAGTACCAAATTGCAGCAGAGGTGTTAGTACTACAGAGCCGAATATGAGGATCCTACAGGTGAATGTAGGAGGGTGTGACTGGGAGATGCAATTGGTATTCAGAGGGAATGACTGCATGCCAGTGTCAATCATATACTTGAAGGGGCATGTGTTGAATTATGATGACCAAGTACCTGCACATATTAAAACCGAATACCCGACATGAACAATATCTAAAGATAAAGAACATATAACAATTATTTGATCATTTTTAACATGAGCATGCGTACCTGAGTATGTCATGGAAAGATGCTCCGTCGAGAAAAAGTGAAAATGATCACCCAACGAAAATTACTGTGTAAGTGGCCAAAAATGGTTCGGAAAACGGAGCTTATGGGCTCCTGTACCAAAAAATGAAAGTGGGGAAAAGGGATTAGATATGGACGGTGGGTCCATAATGCCATCCCAGTTTCATTGACACTATGGGCGATCGGGCGGTAGTTTGGTGGGAGGACATGGACCTCCCCTTTGCTCGAGGATTGATGAAGAAATATAATGAATTACATTCACGGGAGCATTAGTATGGAATGTCAGAGGAAGCTTAGGCAGATATGTGTGGCGTTTTGCGGCTAATGTGTGGCGGACATATGGGATAGATGGGTAATGATGAGTGTAATGCCCATATTTAGCGCATATGGCACAGGAGAAATTGGTTCGTATATTTTTTTTGTGTGTGGTTGATGAATCCGTAGTAGCGTGGGATTTACTTGGTGGAGTGGAAAGAAAAAGGGGTGCTTGAGGAAGCTGGATACAATTGTGTAGCTAGGGAAGAGAAGGACATTTGTGAGTGGGGTGTCCTTTTCTTTCACATAAGGCACAAGCGAGTTGAACTTGGGGAGGTAGTGTAGCGATGGGCTCTTTCGTCTTTCGTCTGCCCCCAGCCGTAGCAGTGGTGCTGGCAATTGGGAGTGAGGGTAGCATGGCCAAAGTTAGTACTAGGATCTGCATCGGGATTCCCTCTGACTGAGGGAGGGATAGTTGAGGAACCATCCTGGGTAGATGTAGATACCATACAGGGATGGTGAGTACCATGTTCGAAAGGGTAAGAGTTGTGGCTACCTGGAATGCTTCAAATCCAAGTGGGGGGTAGAAAAAGGGAATTTGGGTAATGGCCTGGGGGACTGTCTCCCAAACCAGGATTTTCCCCTGGAGGGGGAGGGAGATCTATGATAAGTGGTGTGGTGGCACTCTCAGGGAACTCCTGAGGTAGTATTTCTTCAAGTGGTGGAACTTTGATATGGGGATGGGACTCAGTGATAGGAGTCTTATCTCCGATGTTTGTTCCTTTAGAGGAAACTACACACACTTGTGATGAAAAAGATGGGTTTAGGAATGGTGGCGCTCCCTGATAAGTGCCCAATGTTGGCAACTGGAAAATCATTCAAGCTAACACGAACAAGGGGGAGGATGTTATCGATGTTGGCAGAATGGTTAGGCTCGTAATGTGTAAGTTGGTCGATGGTGACGATCTTCCCATTATGGGGGAACATCATTGTACGAAACACAGAAGAGGCGACCGCCTTCATAGAAACATGTAGTTGCGTCCGAACAAGATATTGTAATCAAGCTGGGAATCGATAACTTCAATGTCAATGAGGATGGTTTTTCCCCCAAGTTCTATTGGGACATTTTGACAAAGACCTGTGGAAGATGTTGGTCGACCATCGTAAGCTCGAAGGGTGATGGCAGAGGGTACTAGCTTAAGGGAGCCAATTTTCTGCCATACGTGTTTAGACATGATTCATGTGGATGCACCTTCATCGATGATACATCGATAAACTGTGGTGTTCCATATCTTAACTGGTATCTATAAGGCTACTTGGGCGGGAATACATGGTTCTCCACTATCGAAATCAAATGTGATTAGTTGTGTGTCAGCTGGGTTGACTGCCCCCAAGGCAAAAAGAAAGGATTTCCATTGTGATGGACAGGTTTGGAGGACCTCCAACATAGACATGGTTGTAGGAGATTGGGTTAAGTCATCAACCAGACTATAATTATGAGCGGCCCTAGAATGAGGGTTATGCACATTCCGTCATAAAGGCATATGTGGTATGTGGGGAATGGGTTCCACGTTAGGAAGTGGAATAATCAATGGTTGTCCTATAGTAGATGGCAGTGTTTCTGAGGTGGTTGGGGTAGAGTCAGGAGGCATACCATATTGACGGTTGCGGGTTTGCAGAAGAATTTCTTCGTTGGTGAGGAGGACACTACGATCAATCAGATTCTCGGGTTGAGTGGCACCCGAGTTTGGATATTTTCCCATTTGTGGTGGGGTAGGTTTGATTGCTTTTTGGGTGTTCATCACACCTTGGTATGGTATGGGGTTTTTCAAAAAATCCGGAGGTGGTGGTTGCAAATAATGTTGTGGGGCCTGCTGATGGGTAGATGGTGTCGGAGGGCCTTATGAGTTCATGGATGCCCTCATCCATTGGAGATCAGGAATTTGGGGGAAATGATGAGTATAATGTCCATACTCACCACATATAGCACAAGGGAAGTTAGTCTGAAGATTTGTGTTCTTCCCTTGTCATGGTTGATTGTTATTGGTGCCCCCTTGGGGATCTTGGTATTGGTTGCCCTGAGAGGGATGGTTGTGGGGGTCATTCCCTCCTGGTCCTGGATTGTTATTGTTTCAGTTTTTTCCTTTCTTCTTATGATTCAGATTGGTCGTATTCAACTATTCAAATGTATGAACCTGTTGAATGGGAAAGGGCCGAACAAAGTTGACGCCGGCATGTGGTTGTCCCATTGGAGGATTAACCGGCTGGGGAGGACTAGGAAATGGGAAATATGGATTGTTATGTGGATAGGATCCATATGGAATATAGGAAGTAGAGGTACTTCCACTACTTCTAGGGTTATATCCAAGGGTTGGGAGTGGACTCGTACTAGATTGAGAGACCGGGTATGGCATGGGTAACGGTGGGGGTGCCCCCAATGACTCGGGGCGAACAACAAGATATGATTGTTGGTAAAGGGGAGGAGGGTAATAAGATGGACCTCCATATATAGGTGGATATTGTGGTGTACCATACATAGGTGGTTGTTAGGGGTGTGGATTGTGGTGTGTGGTGTGTGGTGGTACCAATCAATCCATCTGCTGAGTGGGACATCCCAGGTTTGTCCTGGCCGAATGGTACGGTTCTTGGGACGTCAGGTAGTACTGTGTATAAGTATCCTAACTGTGGGTAGATGAGGTTGTATTGTTGAGCCTTGTTGATGGCTTCTTCTTCAGATTGGGGGAAGGTGTCAGCCACATCCTTGGCAAGGAGGGAAACAAGTGATTTGAGAAACCAATTGAGGCATTGTTGTTTGGTGGCTTCAGCTTTGCATAGACTACATCGTCAACGCCATTCATGAATGTGGTCAGCGATGTGTGTGGCAGAGGTTTGTTTAAACTTTGAGAGAAGTTTGAGACCATTATCATGATGGATTGGTAGTTGAAAGAAGGTCAAAAATTCTTTGGCCAAAGATTCAAAAGTCACATGGGACCCTGATTTTTCGTCTACATACCACTTGGTGCATTGAAATAACCTTTATCAGATGGAGTCGTCCATGATTTTGTTTGAAGATCACCATAAGTGGAAGGTCATGACATGGTTGGCAAGGTTGTCTCCTGCCTTTCCTTCAAACTTGGGGATGTCTGAAGGTAGTTTGGTGGGCATTGCGGGCCATGTGGGGTCATGCAATATAGGATCATTTGTGAGCTTACTCAGATCCGGTATGTTGAGAGAATCCAAGTATGGCATCTGGAGTGGTGGTGGAGGATTATTTCCAGCCATGGTGTGAGTATTTTGTGTACCTAACCCTTGTGGGGGGTTAGGTGGGGTTGTACTTCCTCCTTGGGAAGAAGTGTGCCCCTCACTTCCTTGTAAAGGGAAGCGAGTGGACAGTTGACCTTGGGAAGTCGACCCAATTAAGTGGAACCAAGCAAAGAAAATCCCAAGACAATAGCACTCACAGGGGTGTGAGAAGGTGGAGCCAATGAGTTGGAAAGACTAGGAACTCCCCCTAGAATGGGAGGGAGATTTAGCAAGCGTCTAGAACAACGAGGATTTTGTGGGTCCCCTATGATGTCCGACTAGTGAAGTGGATGTGTGCAAATGGTGATGAGAGCAATAAATGAACAAGAGTCTTTGCTATAGTTTTTGGACCTTCACAATATATCTCACAATCGCATGTAATCACAAGAGCATCATACATGAATCAATTGATAAAGAAGCATACATGTGGGTAGGTAGATTTTGTCTGTGTGGGAGAACAAAGAAAACAATTTCTCATGTCCTAAAAGACGTAACGTCCTTCCTCTCAAAATAGCATTGTACCTTCCAATAGCACTCAACAGTGGGGTTTGAAGCCACCGGAAAAGGAACTAGTGAAGGATGACACAATCAGTTATAATGAGGGGTAGAGGGGGCATATCCTGAAAGAGCTGGTGATATTTCCGAATAGCCACACAAAATTCGATCAAGGTGCAATTGCAACCCACAATTGCCACCTGGGTAGATGTCCTAAAATTTGGTCACTAGGTACCTCAGTCAAAGTGCGGCATTTAGATTTTCGGCCTCAGAAATGGGTCACGGGCTAGAACTCGTCCAAGAGGTGGGTGCCTCAAGGGGGGATGCACAGAACAATCGGACCTCGGTCTTTGACCCTTCACAGGTATCTCCCTGCCTTATGGTGTAGGAACACTTGACTTGGAGGATTTAAAAGTTCCCTATTTGTCAACTTCTACTATTTGAAGATGTGAGAACCAGATAACAGGGAGTTATTTGAATGTCTATCCCTGAGATCCTACCTAGACTAAAAAAATTATTTTGGCACCTCCTGTGGAGGAAAACTTAGTGAGTTTTTAGAAAAAAAAAATTAGATGTGGTTGCTTTAGAGATTGGGGGTGTGAACCAATCTCGTTGAAATTAAGTGGGAGTGGATAGTCTTGTCAAGAAAAGGGTGCGTCATTTTGGAATCCCTTTGGAGGAAACTTACTTCAACATCCACGATTCTAGATGAAACTATGTGAGTGAGTAGTGACTTTGTGTGAGAACAAATGAAAGTGCGCCAAATTTTTAATAAGTTAGGTGTCACCTTACAGCGTGTGGACTTCGTGTGGTCCTTACAAGTCTTGATTACCTAATTTACTAAATGCCATTGGTACAACCTTGCGGAATTTTAAATTCCCTAGAGAACTAGCATGTGGACATATGGGTCCTTACCAATCATTTAACTCCCTAGTGTGATTTAATCTAAGAAAGATTTTAAAACTATCATAGATTGTGGACATGTGGGCATGTATGGGCCCGTTACAAAAACCTTTAAATTTCCCTAGTGATGTAATCTAAGAAAGTAGATTCAAAAACTATTCTATCTTTGTAGCATGTGGGCATGTATGGGCCCTTACAAATTTAAGATGTGTTTAAAAAAGAAACTAAGAGGAGTCCCGAGGGGGGTTGTTGTCCTCTCCTAAAGATTTTTTTTTTTAAGGGAGATGAAACATCCCCTTTATCATTTTTTTTTGATTCTCAAGATTGCTCTATGGCGCAAGAGAAGAGCATACTCAATAATTGACGTTCAATTTATGGTCCCAATGAAAGTGGTTATATATGTGATAGAGAATGATTCCAACTTAACTTTAATCAAAGCAAGCCATCCATGTGGAAAAATGAAAGCAAAAAGAGGATAAATATGGATTTTAACTCCCCTAAGTGCCTATGTTTTGACTAACCCTTCATGTGGAGAGGGAATCTAAGTGTGGTGCATATTACAATTTGCATAGAATCAAACTTAAGAAGGCTATGGGCCTTCAACAGATCACAAAAACCCTTACAATGTATAATTTTCTGGACAGATGCGTGGGTCGCAGAGTAGACAGAGGTGCATTTGGCACCAATGCGCTAATAAAAAATGACCTTTTGACACAGGTGCGCAGAATGCGCTGAGAAACACGGTGAGTTTGGCGCATGTGCTCGGAAGACGTGCCTATGAGTTAAAAAAAACCCACGCACTTTTTGTTACACGGTCGGGAGGAAAATTTCAGATGAAATTCTCTCAGCTCAGCTCTGAATTTATCTTTTTGTAGGCAGGCATGGGCCGGTTATGGTTCCTGCAAGTTAAATAAACCAAAAATAAGTGCTCAAACAACCCAAATGGGGAGGAAATTGATACCTATTCCCAGTGGAGTCGCCAATCTGTTGTGCCCCTTTGGTCACCTAAGTGAGCAAAAGAAGGACACCTACAAGTCCAATTGGGTTAGCTAGAGAAGACAGAGATGAATGAAAGAGTTAGAAACATCAAGCATAATAAATAAACAAACAACTAAGCTAATAACAATTAAAAAAAACTAAACTAATGTTCATAAGGGAAATAGAAGCAAAAATAAACAGCATTCATGCCACCAATGGATAAGTTGTCTTAGTGGGAAAACACCAAAGAGAAAGGGAGACTTATGGGTCCCCTCTTCCTCCAAGGGAGGGCTCTTGAACCCCCAATGATTGAACTCTTCTTACAAATAACAAACTAGAAGGAAATGGTGAAGAAATCCAAAGCTCGGTCACTCAAGAGGTGATGTGAATGGCTAAATGAGATTATGCTTGTATGATCTAATGAGGAAAGAAGTTCCTCCAATAGAATATAGGCAGTAGAACAATACAAATGAATTCTTAGAAATGTAGTGCACCCATGGCCTCTTTTTATAGAAAAGTTTTGAGGCATTATTCAACCAGTCCTTAGTGTGAACAAGGGGCTCTTTAGGGCACCCTTAGGTATTTGACCATCCCCCCACTCAGATTCAGCTCATATTTGGGTGTCAAATCGACTTGGGATATGAACCAGAAGTGGGTTGAAGGCCGACCAAAATCATAAATGTGTCGTTCTGAGGTATGCATCTTTTTGCGTTCTCAGTCGCGCATAGGGTGCATGTGCGTTTTTCAATGTTTTTGATTGGCGCACGTGCGCGTGCTTCCTTTTTATCCTTAGCGCATGCTAATTTTATAACCAATTGTATAGTTTTGTTTCCTTTGGAAATGCATTTTTGAAGTTGTGGGTGAACTAATAGGTGTTTGGAGATGTTGGATTCATGTAACCATTTGCGGACGAAATTTTAGTGATGACAACGTTTTTTGTAATTTTCTATTTTAATTATAAAAAAACGACCTAATTTATATGCCATGTGTTATTAAATTCCAATTGATATTATAAAATGGAAATTGAAGACAATGTAAATCCTACACAAGCAAACCAAGGAGAGGAAAACCCCAACCCACCACAACCACCAAACATAAACACACAGATTGATGAGGGTTTGGCCACATTGAGATCACTTGTGCATGAACTAAGGGGCACAAGGGAACCTAGCCGATTGTCCTTGGACACTTCATTGGAAACCATTGTATCATCCATTGCAAGTGCCCAAGAACAATTAACTACTATTTATGAATATAGGAATAGGATGTTCGAGTTCTATAGGAATGGACTCGAAAGAAACCAAGTTAGAGGCTTGGGTATTTCAAAACAAGAGTTGATGTCTCTTTTTATTGATCCTCAAACTATATAACAATCACCTGTCAACAAGAAACACATTTGTATGGACTGGTCCATCCACCCACAATTTCTTGAAAACTCGATGGATAGGTGGTTCATGGTATTTGATAAACCTACCTGCAATAACAAGGAGGTGCTTTATATTTTACGAGAAATATTATGGAAAGAATTTATTTTGGATCACCATGTGAACTACTTCAACATTGGTGATTTCAAAGGGGTGGATCAAGGGTCCACATAGGAATGAAATCGTGCTAGGAGTGATCCCATGTTATTTCCTTGTCCCCCCAGATGAAGGCCTAACCCCTTGCCTAGCATTCTCCCATTACAGAGGGATTGCAACAAACATAGGTAGCTCTATCAGCCTTGACTCGAAGTCTAGTGCAACATGGTAGTTTTGTTACACTATATCAACAGGAGGTGCATGCTGGTGACATTGACAGAGGGGCTGAACCTTCAACCCCTAGAGTAGATTGCAACGAGGAGAGGGCACATGGACAGAGCGATCATTCATGTGAGCCTCACAAATGCTTGAGTTGTGGGAATACTTTCTATGGACCTATGGAGGCAAGTGGACATCAGATCTTCATGGAGGAGGTTAGTATCTTAACCATCTCTATGTTCTTCATTGTTATATATTTCTATAATATTTTGTGTATTTATTTTGATATTTTATTGTATGATGTTTTGTAGTTGTTACACCTGTATAGTAGACCCTCTATGTCGATAGTTTCATCAGTGTATGTCTCCACCATTGATGCATCAATAGAGGCATCATCCTCATTCGGTGTACCGCATACACAGGTATGTGTCACATTTGATAAATTCACCATAGTGATTTATTTATTCTCTGGCATCCTCAAATTTATAATGTTCTTGTGTTTCTACAGGTTGTGGGACCAAGCAGTGTCGAGCAATGTCCAGATGGGATGGACAAGTTAGTTGCTTCATAGGTATCATGTGTTGAGTTAAATTACGTTTAAATCTCAAATTTGTTGTATTTATGTTGTTGAATTTTACCATTTGGTACTAATAACAATATTATTAATATGTATGGAGACAATTGATATTTTCT
>ML797855.1:0-22562 GCA_009831015.1 Picea engelmannii
AACCCTAAAATGCACCACACAAGTTTACCTGGCATCAGGCCAACTCATGCCTCTTCCTAGCCAAAGCCATGCTGAACAAATCCTCAAAAAACCACTTAAAACAAGCAACCCGCGCCCTAACTTCTCACTGGGCGCGGGCATCCTCTTGTTGTCCTTATACTGCACGCGGGCATCCACGGTCTAACCCAAAACAGCCCGCGGGTACCTAACAAAGCAAAAAATCAGGAAAGTTTCCGCCGGGACACAAGGCTTTTTGTCAGTTAACTGGAACTCCGAGCCATGCATGGCCGAGAGTTCGCCAAAAACCCTAGCTCCTTATAGCCTATAAAAGGAGGGGTAGGGGTACTATTCAAGGAGAAAAATCATAGCAAAGAAACTCTGCCAAATTGCCAAGCCAGTTTTGTCCCAACCCTTTAAGCCTTGCCTCAAGCTTTAGGAGGAACTCAAGAAACAACAGTTGGAGGACAAAAAAGAAGAGGAAGAGCCCAGGATCAGGATCGTGGAACGGTGACCGGCCTTAGAAATCATTGTAAGTTGGTTCATATTGAAGCTAATGAAAAAGATACTTTTCCCGTCCCAAATACATGAGTCTCATCTATGTTATTTGATTTATGTTTCATCTCTAACCCCCTAGTAGATCAGTAGCATGCATGCATAGTTTGTCTTGATTGCAGGAAGCTTTGTGGAAGGAGCAGTAGCAGCAAGGAGATAACAACTCAACGGAGGATCTACTTCAACCGTCGTAAAAAGGTTGGTTTATTATTCCCGTATTTGCCTGAGAAAAGGGGTTGAGATTTCGGGTAGAAGGTTAAAAGTTAAATCTTAAGGGTCATGATCTGCATATAAGTTTAGAGCCCTATCTTATTAGTCCGTAGGGTAGAATACCCAACAATAGGAACAGGTTCGAAAGCTAGGAGAGAAAAGAAAAAATTTGCAAGATAAGATTTTATCTATTGTTAACCAGGTAGTAGAACTTGAAAATTTCAGGACACGGGCATTAGAGATATATGTAAGAATAGAGTAGGAACAAAAAAAGGTGTTCTCGAATCTGGAAGTAATCCAAAATTATTTTCAAGAATCAAATAAATCTTTGGAGAATGTGTTCCAAAAAGAAAGGGAGGCAAAAGCAGCTAGGACAACCTTTCAGAAAGAAGTGTCTTCCTCATCAAAGGAAGAAATTGGAAAGACTCAGAAATTATCTATTTCTGAACAGGTTAAAGGAGATATAATGATTAAAGTGTGGGAATCAAAATTGGCTGAATATAAACGAATCACAAGAGAAGTTAATGAAGATTGCCAAGGAATGTTCGATCTCTTTGAAAGAGATTCATTAAATATCAGAACAGATGGTTGTTCTGGATTGTTAGGTGAATTCAATATAGCCAAGCATCAGTTGAGGCTGAGAAAGGGCTTCAGAAATTTTGGAGAATGCCATTTTTGTAATATCAATTTTGAAATACATCAGAATATAAATCGCAAATGAGATTTCGGATCCTGCAACTTTGTAACTATGTGTCTTCCCCTGTTTATCATACTCTGTTGAATTTTTTCCTTCTAATGTTATATCTAACAGGTAAATCAATTTGAAGTGATATACATCATTGATTTATATTTCAGATTGGTTTGGATGTCAAATGATTTACAGTTTTTCCTTTGAAATTGCTTTTAGTAATTTCAAGACCTGTGAAGCTTTTGTTCCTTAATACTTAACCCTTGTTAGAAACCTCGTCTTTTCTTTCATTATTGTCTATTGAAATATAAGATTCTTTCTTGATTAAAGCCTTATATTTCTCTGTAGTGTTTATTTGTTGTTTACAAATTGTTACAAAACCCGGAAACGACCTTGAATGTGTTTACATTACTGTTTTAGATTTTAAAATTGTTTTCCTTGATCTCATCTCTGGAAATCTGAAGGAACAAACTGATTAAAATCCATTTATAAACAACTAAAGTTTTATCATCCATGACTGTCCCTAATAGCAGGCAACCCAACGTTGAACTCGACCTATAGGATCAAACCAGTATTGCCTTGAGTTTATTTAATATTATTTTACAAACAACGACTAACAGGGTTGAGTTAGAATGATCATGGGCTGCTATTGAGCAAGACATTAGCATCCAAGAACAACAGGAAGCAAGACAAAGATAGTTGAGAAACTGAATCTACTATGATCTTTCTTTGTTTCCTTTTTCCCAAATCTTTTCCTTAAACCATTTACGGATGCCTTGACGGTATGTTTTATAGCCTTAAAACATAAACTCAGGAACAACAAATAGGTTGTAGTATATCTAGGACATGTTTCAGTATCAAATATCATATATTGTGATCTTGGCATGCTTTACAAGTACGCTCTCCTAGAAGGGACAAAAATCAGCAAGTTGTGGGGAAGTTACCATAACTTAGACTTGGAACATCCAATTTTGATAAGATCTGTGGAATTGTAGATAAGACATATAAGAGAGATACAAAAAGAAATTTGCATACTCAGAAGGGCTAAAATTTTGGAGATATAGCAGAAGAAAGATCATCTAGCTGAACCACCTCGAAATGAAGGTTTAAAAGTTATACCTGGCCAACATGCCACCAAAAAAGGAAATTTCTACACCAAATAAGCCTACATAAATTCCTACTTGGACTCTTGATGAAGGTGAAGAAATGAGAAGGGACATAAATACTTTACTAAAGAATACAGTAACAAAATATGAACTACAAGGGATGATGGATTCATATGAAGTTAAGTTGGAGGCCATAATGGATACTAAGATGGATGGTTTAAAAAGGGAGATCATGGAAGCATTGAAAAAATTCCTAATAGAGAGGAACCTGAAAGTAAAAATGTATCCCGTGAAATTCATGATGAGGACACAAGGAAGATGAATCAAGAATGGAGAAGCTCCAACTTTGTGTTGAAGACCAACCTCTTTCCTAAGATCGATATGAGTAATTTTGATGGAAAGGATCCAATCACATGGATACTTTAGATGGAGCAATTCTTTGATCTACATGATGAGCCACATACACAAAAGGTACAAATTGATTCTTTATATTTAGAACCCAATCAATTTTTGTGGTATTGATGGCTTTGTTATCGAAAATCACTCATCATTTGGACAATTTTCACGGAATAAATTATAACACACTATGAGGATACAAGGAGCAATACCTTCTTTAGCCATTTGATAAATCTCAAGCAAAAGGGTTTAGTTGCAGAGCACATTGAGAACTTCCAAAGATTGAATATAAAGGTAATGACTATTCCAGATGAACACTTGATTGATGTATTCATCGAAACTTTAAAGGATAACATTCAACATGAGGTTCTCCTTTGGGAACCCAAATCATTGGAGAGTCCATTCAGGGTGGTGAGAAATGTTGACCGTATAAATATGGCAATGGCTACTAGAAGGACCACTGCTAACATATATCGAGAGAATAGTGTTCCTTGTTCGAAAGAACCTCAACCTACAAGGTTGACACCTCAACAATTGGAGGAAAGAAAAGAAAAAGTTTTACGTTTTAATTGTGACAACAAGTACAATAAGAGACATAAGTGTGGTGATAAGAAATTATTCTACTTAGATTGTGAAGAGGAAGAAGAAAAAGAACAAGAACCATCTGAAGATGAAAACATAGAATATATTTCCTCTGAAGAGTTGACTCCCACGATATCATGTAATGCATTGGCTAGAATTAGCACTCCTCAAACCTTCAAGATCGAAGGATATATCAAAAAGAAAAAGGTAATAGTCCTAATTGATTCTAGTAGTACTCATATTTTCATTCACTATAAATTAGCCAAAGCTCTCAATTTCTTTATATATCTAGCGCTAGAGTTTCAAGTAACGATTGCAGATGGAGGAACTATCAATTGCTTAGGAAAATGAAATAAGATCAATATTACTATGGGGGAATATGTAAGGAATAATCCAATGATTTCTATACCCATGGGTGGTGTTGATGTCGTACTTGAATCCAATGGTTACAATCATTAGGAATAGTGGCTTTTAATTTTCAAGAACTTTTCATGAAATTTTCATTGGAAGGAAAATAAATTTATTTAAGGGGTATCACAGGGAAACCGAGTAAGGTGATAAGCTCTAATGGCATGAAAAAATTATTGAAAAAGGGGAATCAAGGTGTAATTGTACAATTATGCTCACTATATTTTCAAACATCTACGCCATCTATTCCCCTATATCTCCAAGGGATCATTAATAGTAATTCCAAATTATTTGAAGATATTCCCAAAGGTCTTCCACCCACGTGAAATCATGATCATGTTATTCACCTAATTCCTGAGATTGTTCCTCCTGACATCGGGCCTTATAGATAACCTTATGCCTAGAAGAGTGAAATTGAGCATATGGGTGAAGAAATGTTAGAGGCTAGGATTATTATACCTAGCCAAAGTTCTTACTCTACACAAGTTGTAATGGTACTCAAGAAAGAGGGATCATGGCATATGTGTCCAAATTGTAGAGAGCTCAACAAGATCACTATTAAAGATACGTTTCCCATTCTCGTCATTGATGAATTTTTATATGAACGACATTGACCAATCTATTTCACAAAGTTGGATCTCCATTTAGGGTATCATCAGATTAGAATGAAGGAAGCAAATATCCCCAAAAAACCATTCTGAACTCATGAAGGCCATTATGAATTTTTGGTCATGCATTTTGGCCTTACAAATGCACCTTCCACATTCCAAGGGTTGATGAATTCCATTTTCAAGCCCTTCCTTTGAATATTTGTGTTAGTATTTTTTGATGATATACTAATCTATATAAAGTCTTCGGAGGATCATGTGTGACATGTTGACAAGGTGCTACAACTACTAAAGAAGCAACAACTATATGCCAAACCATCAAAATGTTTCTTTGGGGTGAAGGAGGTAGAGTATTTTGGTCATATTGTATCTCATGATGGTGTTCAGGTAGACCCTAATGAGATTAAGGCCATGATGGACTGGATGATTCCCAAAACATTGAAGAATCTTAGAGGATTTTTGGGTTTGATAGGTTACAACCACAAGTTTGTTAGGAACTATGGAAGAATAGTGTTGAAGAAAAGATATGAATGATCTTACTCAAGCATTTTCAGATTCTTCATGGCTAAAGAAAAATGTACGGTAATTTCAACCTATGTTTATATCCATCAAAATTAATATCCTAACTCACAAGTATTGATTACAAGTGCTTAGGCTAGTCTTTTTATAAATAAAATCTTCTTGGAAAATTCATTATTTGCATGATTTTCTGAATATAAAAGTTGTTGAAATAAATGTAGAGACAAAAGTAAAGACATCAAGATGATAATCAAGATAGATGAGACATAAATAAATCATTTATTTCATTCCAATTCACCAAAGAGTCATTCTTTTTACAAAATTTCATGCAGAAATTTCAGACCAAAGTCAAACTTAGACATCCCCGATGGAACATACAAAAGGACCTCTGATAGAAAATAAAAAATTGAACTCTAAAAGATGGATCAACTTGCCACAGATTGCTTCCCACTCAAATATGCACAATATCCTTTGTCAGTCATGAAAACTAATTCACAAATAGATAAGTCTACATAGACTATCAAAGATAGATCAACACCTCTAAAAAACAAGTGTCTGAATGATGTAATTCATCCCTGAATATTGTTGTCTACAATAAGACCCTGCTATCATAAAAAAGAATTAGGCTTATTATAAATTAAGGAATGAATGAAAACTGAATTATCTGAGCATAAACTCAAACAAAAAACCTTATTATGCTTCTCCTTCTATCCTCCTCTTGTTCCTCCCCTTCCTTTTTCCTTTAAGCAAATTAGAATTGGTTGAGGTAGTTGAACTACCTCATCAGTTAAGTTAATTAAAAACTCAACCAAATTTTAGTTAAGGGGGGAAAAGTAATAAATCATAATATGTTTTTTTAAATAATTAATAATAGTAGGTGGGATCCCTTGTGACTCCCTTTAGCTCTTAACAATCGCAACATAACTAGTTAATTAAGCAAAGAACGCCTCCTTGTGACTCCCATCATCACATTCACATTTGACAATTTATCTAATTGATATTTTAAATTATTTTCAAAAAATATATTATTCATATATCCAAAGAAAACATGTTGTCCAAAACTTCTGAAGTCAATTGTCATCAACAATAAATAAAATAAAACTCAAAAACCATATTTTCCACTCTGAGATGCAATTTTTCCTCGATTTCTACTGTCACCCTTTGATTTCTCTAAAGGCGCAATCAAAATAATACCCATAACATATACATTGGATGGACATGCCATGATTACCACGATTGCAATAGTCCCATTCGACAATTTAAACACCAGTCACAATAATCATTAACTCAACTTATCATGTTGTAGGAATTCCACACATACCCACACATCACACATGAGTAATGTTGTGACTTAATCAATTAAAAATAGTGTTGGGTTATCGATTCAATAATCACAATATAAAAGACAACGACTGTCTATTCGTTTTAACCAATCATCCAACTAACCATGTTGATCTTATCCATTCAATTATAATAACAAATGCAGTGACTAGATAACAAAACCAACACCAGTGTCAACATAATCAATGAGGTGAGCCAGTAATCAAACTCTGTCGACAATACACCACCAATACATGACAACCAACAGTGTACCCGACATGCCATAACGGTCCCCTCTATCAACACTCGAGCTTGCGAAATAAAGGGTTTGCTCTGTGGACCAATAGAGGGAGACTAGAGTCAACTCCTCTCATCATTGAAAACCTCTGAGACCAACGGTGCACACACAGGGTACACCACAATTGACTTCATAGATAAGGTGACAATTCGCATGATAGGAGAGACTTAAGAACAGAGGAGCAAGTCTCCATTTTGGCCTTGTAACAATACTTAGCACATGCAGGTATAACCCAAATAACAACGGTGAGATGAAACAAAGCCAAGAAGAAGCAATATAAACCATTGCAAAACCCTTAGTAGCATGAACAACCCATACCCAAGAGAAATAGTGTGTGGTTATACAAGGCATTTCAAACCCAGTAAACCCCATAACATCACACGACTCGGCATGGTGATAAGAAAGCGTGGAGAAGACCAAACAATCTAGACCGAATAAAAACCATTCAACCAAAACCAATAAGAATGACAGAGGGCCTTCATGGCTTATAACACTCAGAATGATCAATAACACTGTTACTTGAAACATTATTGCAATGAAAACCAGACCAACGATTTATTCCAGAAAAATATCACAAATCTACACAGTTGTCAGACTTAAAGAAATAACAGACCCATACATTATGAGCCAATATCTATTTCATAACCAGAGCAGATTCATGGATGGCGAAAAGGCATACATGTAACCAAAATCACCTTAAAACGTGAGTTGGCTGAGGGGTTCTTCCTCTGCTTGAAAGTCGAAGCCTAACCACAAAAAACACAGTTGAACAATAGCCTGACTAGGGTGACGACTAGTGGAAGGAGTAAGGGTGACATGCAATAAATGCACATCGTCTCCACCCTCCAGTCATTAAATTCCTTAGTACACGTCAGCCCATTAATCCATTAACCATTCAATTAAACCATGCATTGGAATTAGCATCTATCACTTGTCAAACACGCCACCCGCATCATATCTTACCATTTCGAACTATATGATAATTCATATTAACCATGTCTTTGTATAAATCAATAAACCACATAGCTATTAAATTGTTAGCTAGGATTATCAACAGTCATTTCAATTTCAATGCATGTAGATTAGTATATTAGCATAGTCTAGTTCCTTCCTTTTTCATTTTGTTACATTTCTTTTATTTCTTTCCCACTTCTCTTATATAGTATTACTAACATGCCTCTTGTGCAAGTGTCCCAGTAATGGATCCAATAATAGATAGAAATGATAAAAATGGACAACATAGGCCGTCGTAACATAAAATTTGAGCCTAGAGCAGCAGAAAAAATACATAACATTCCTTATCCATCATCCAATTATCACAGAACCAACACATAATAGGCCCTATCCATTGCCAATAAAACCAATATTTCATCAACCATGTAAGAAGTGTCGAATGATATCATAAACATGAAATAAGAATCAAATATTATCTCCCAATCTACAAGGGGATCCCACCTACTAGTATTATTTATCTTGTTAGCTTATAATAATAGGCTTTAGCAATACTTTGCGGGAAAATCCTCGTTGTGATTTTAATTGTCAACAAACTAGTGAATCCACAGGGAAATTTGTTTTCAACAGATTTAGAACTCATAACTCATGGTTTCGTAGACCAAGAACAACATGCTAATAAGATACTCAAATGGATGAAGAAAAGGAAAGAATAAGCAGGAGATATCCTCCAAAAACAATTTTAGACAAAAGTGGAAGCAAATAACAAATTCAAGAGTGCTTTTAGGGAAACCATCGTAACAGTTGTGTAAGCATGATTGTTATTGACTAACAATGCTTTGTAGGAGTGTCACTGTGGCAGAGCTGATCCAACTTCTTATTTTTACCAAATTAAATAAAAGATGGTAAGAAACAAAATCATGATAGAAGTAAAATTGCAAGATTAAAACAACAACAATAAAATGACAGAAACGTAAAAGAAATAAGAAAATTTTAAAATAGAAAGCTGAAGTGAAACTACTATAAAGCAGAAAGAAATATCACAAAATTGAAAGCATATCTAGGTTACTAGTATACAAAAAAAATCGAACAACATTAGAAATTTTGATGTTGGTCCCTTGCAATGTTTCAAGAGAGAACCATTAGTGTTGTAGGAAAACCATTGCTCCTGTAAATCCTTTAGAATGTAAGAGTTAGTATCGAGGACAAAAGAAATTTTGAAAGGACTCAAAAATAACATTTGGAATTATGAGATAATTATCAGCCCCTTAACGTATATGATTAGATCATCAAGCTAGATATGGATACCGATCAATTCATCAAGATTTGTGTGTATAGGTATTTTAAAAGTGGTACTTTCATTAGGTAAGCCATAAAACAGGAATTTATAAGTCACTATACTCAAATCAGTGATAAGAGTGTTTTTGTGAACATCTGCCCCTTTTTCCTTGATTTTATTGTAACCCAAAAAGTTGGCAAGCAAGGGCCTCATCTGTGACCTTACAACCTGTTGCAGAATGATCTCCATATTGAGAGGAGGAAAATGATTTCTCATAATATCCTAACTAAAAGTGAGAAGATTAATGCAGGTTATAATACGATAAATGGTCTTCGAGACAGGTACCCAATTGGAAACCCATTCAGGGTAGACTGGAAAAATAATCCTAGGCCTTAAGAAATTTTCCAACTCCCTTTGAAAAGTTGCATCAAATGCAGAGTTAATAAGTCTTTTTTTTTCCTATATGGTTTCATGACTTCTTTGATGGGGATATCATGTTGAATAAGACTAGGATCAAAACCATGAAGATCCTCATAACACCAAGAAAAAACATCTTGAAATCTACCAAGTAGCTTGGCCAATTTCATTTTTTTTTAATCAGAACATTGGACACTTATTTTAACATTCTTTGAAGATTTGAGTGCCCCAATATCCAAGGAGAGGGTTTCACCCACCTTCCTTCTTGACTCCCATTCTCTCTGTTTCTATTTATTGCCTACATCACCCAATTAAAATGAACTCTCAAGAGGAGTCAATCCCTTAGGAGTCTTGTTGTCTTCTATGGATATATTTTCCTTGGGATTAGGAGGTTCATATTGAATGAAAGAAAAATCGCTCTTATCTTTAGGGAGAGCCTTCCAAGATTCTACATCATCATGGATATTTGGATGATATAGAGATTGAAAAGAATAATCAGGCCTGTGAGGCAAAGGTTGTTGATTAGGAGAAGCTGTAAAGATAGCCAACCGATCAACCATTGAATTTAATTCCCTCTTAACATGAGTGATGTTGAAATATAATAGGTTCAATATAAGTGCCGAAACAATTTGGGTATATCGTTCCATCAACTTGTTGCTAGGAGAGTATATATTATGTACTAGGTTCACAACAAGCTCATAATCTCCAAAAACCGAAATGTGACTACAACCAAGATTATAGCATTTTCAATGCCTAATAATAAATCTTTGAATTCAATGACATTGTTCGTACAAGCAAACTCCAACCTACAATACAAATTATGAATTTTCCCTACAGGGAAAACCAAGATAATGCCAACTCCATTACCTTCATTAGAGCATGAATCGTCAAAGTGCATGTGCCACATATCATCATCTAAATCGATTTGTTCCAAAGGAATAATATCATCCTCAACAAAGATGGAATATATTCCTAGGTCCTCCTCGATATAGTTTACATTAGGTTGTGGAACTCTCTCTATGTAGGGTGAAATTCTTCCCTCTCTAAGGACTATAATGTTCTTACCATTCCATGGAATAGATAAATCTGTCCCGTTGAGTGAGAAATATTCACCTATTAAGGCTTTCCAATATCTTCCGAAGATAATTGAGTAATTTATTACCGGCATATCAATCACCTGAATACTAAGGGTTGTCCTTATTTCAGGGTGTGCGCATAAAACTAAGGTTACATCTTTAATCTCACCTATGGTCATTTTTTGTGGGATATTATAAGAGAGCATGCTTCTGGAGTTTTCATTTGTACAAGACAAGCATAGCTCTTCCATAATAATCTTCGACATCACACTTGGGCCCGAACTACCATCAATGAAGCAACAATGGGCAATCTTATCCATAATATTTACAAAAATATTAAAAGGGGGATTTTTTTATAAGGTATCTAAAGTTATGTACACCTACTTTATTTACATGTGAATCCTCTTCGTTTACCTCTTCAAAAAGATTGGCTACAAATTTTTTTTTTTCCTTCCATGAATTGTTTCAAATGCCTTTGTTGCTCAGGGACAACAACCATGCCCAAAAGGGTTGTATCTACTTTGATGTTGGCCAAATGATTTAAGATATTGTATTTGAAAGAGGGGAGAGGAGGAGTAATTCCTTGACTCTCAAGAACCCTAGGAACCTGAACAGTAACAATGGATGAGAATGAGCTCGGGCTAGAAGAATTGCAAGGAGGATCAAATTTGTCCTTGGGAGCATAGTCTTTGTTCCTAGTAATGATGATCATGACATGTTATGGCTCTGCAAAATCTAGGACAACGATAGTAGTTTCTGGTCTCTTACTAAATATCTTATCTCTCGCACTCTTCCTTATCTCACATGTGGATTCCTCGTGGTGTTCCTTACATAATTTACACCAACTTCGAGGCAAGATAGCTTTAGGCTTAAAATCATTTTCAATTGAATTTCTAAAGGGGGGTACAGAAGAGGATGATGCTCTATGGGTGAGAGGGGAGACATTTCCCTTTCGCTCGAACACTATCATATGATTATTCATATCTTGTACTAGTTGTAAGAGGGCAGACATATCTATTTGTTTAACTAATTCTCCCTGGGGAAGACCTGCTCTTGCAAGATGTTCTTCATACTCTGAACAAGTATGCAGAGCGGAACCGAGATTATCAATGTATTTTTCCTCAAGCCTATGACAGTAGGGGAAAGGTAATGCATTGTAGTAATGAATGAAAGCGTCTTGGTTCTGAGGTCGAATGAGTTTATGGATTTGATTGTATAACTTGGTGAAATGCAAGTTGAAGGACTTGATGGTCTCACCATCCTTATAGGTGATGTTATTGTATTCCCATAAATTCTCGGCTGGGCTTTTAGATTTCCCATAATTGGGTCTGAACCAATAGATTAACTCCCAAGTAAACAAAATCTTAGGAGGAAGGTCAAAGAAATCAGTTGTAGCCTTTTCTTCCAAGGAATTGACGAATAAGCGCATGCAAGTATCATTGTCGTTGGCTCCTATATTATGAAAAGAATTATAAAATGTCACCAGGTGTTCATTTGTAGTGACAGTGTTATTTCCTGAAAACCTAGGAAGATGTTCTTTGAATTTAGGAAGTGGTTGAGTAGAAGGTTCTAGGTTGAGAGGAGAGGACACATGCCATGGTGTGGTTGTGGCAGCTTCTTCAAACTGAAAAAATCCCATACTTTTTAATGCATTTGGTGGGATTTGTGGTAGATTATATAGGGATATGATGGCTATATAAGCTACCAATCACTGAAGAAGATGAATATTGATAAGAGGAAGCACTTCCCGTGCCACCAGAGCCACCACTAGATGCCATATTGTGGATTTTATATGAGGGAAAGAAAGACGAACTGGATGAATCAGAAAAAGTTCTCCTTAGAGCACTTTGTTGGGTAGATAAAACAACATTCCTTCTTCCTATTTCAACAATAGGATTAATTTCAAGTGATAATCTCTTCTTCTTCTAGAAACACGAGAGTCTAAGGACATGAAAGAAAGGCCAACTGAAGAAACAAGAAGGTTACTGTTGATTTCTATGTTGTCTACGTGTAGCTTCCCAACATTCTCGGGCACTAATATCTCGTTCAATTGTTTCCCATGAATTATTAAGCTCTGTACGAGTATTGTCAGTGTCTAAAATGGTATTAAATAGGTCCAAAGCAATGCTGGTCTAATCTTGAAGACCGGGCTCAATATTGGGTTTCCTTGCAACAAGCACAATCATTAAGAAAAAAAAACAGTCAAAGAATCGATATCAGAAAAATAGATGTATCGATGAAAATCGAGTATGAAAATTAACCAGAGAGATATCAAAGATCTCCCTAGTACGGTTGCCAAATAAATGTTGAGGAAAAGATATGAATGATCTTACTCAAGCATTTTCAGATTCTTCTTGGCTAAATCAAAATAGACGGGAATGTCACCCTATGTTTATAACCATCAAAATTAATATCCTAACTCACAAGTATTGATTACAAGTGCTTAGGCTAGTCTTTTTATAAATAAAAGCTTGCTGGAAAATTCATTATTTATATGATTTTCTGAATATAAAATTTTTGAAATAAATGTAGACATAAAAGTAAAGACACCAAGATGATAATCAAGACAGATGAGACATAAATAAATCCTTTATTTCATTCCAATTCACCAAAGAGTCATTCTTTTTACAAAATTTCCTACAGAAATTTGGACCAAAGTCAAACTTAGACATCCCCGATGGAACATACAAAAGGAGCTCTGAAAGAAAATAAAAAAATAAACTCTAAAAGATGTATCATCTTGCCACAGATTGTTGCCCACTCGACTCTGCACAAAAGCCTTTGTCAGTCATGAAAACTAATTCACAAACAGACAAGTCTACACAGACTATCAAAGATAGATCAACACCTCTGAAAAACAAGTGTCTAAATGATGTAATTCAACCCTGAATCTTGTTGTTTACAATAAGACCCTGCTATCATAAAAAAAAATTAGGCTTCTAATAAATTAAGGAATGAATGAAAACTGAAATTTCTTCACATAAAATCAAAGAGAAAACCGTAGTATGCTTCTCCTTCCATCCTTCTCTTGTTCCTCCCCTTCCTTTTTCCTTTAAGAAAATTAGAATTGGTTGAAGTAGTTGAACTACCTCATTAGTTAAGTTAATTAAAAACTCAACCAACTTTTAGTTAAGGGGGGAAAAGTAATAAATCATAATAAGGGTTTTTAAATACATAATAACTAGTAGGTGGGACCCCTTGTGAATCCCTTTAGCTCTTAACAATCATAACATAACTAGTTAATTAAGAAAAACACCCCTCCTTGTGACTCCCATCATCACATTCACATTTGACAATTTATCTCATTGATATTTGAAATTATTTTCAAAAACTATATTACTCATATATCCAAAGAAAACAGGTTGTCCAAAACTTCTGAAGTCAACTGTCAACAACAATAAATAAAATAAAACTCAAAAACCATATTTTCCACTCTGAGATGAAATTTTTCCTTGATTTATATTGCCACCTTTTGATTTATCTAAAGGCACAATCAAAATAATACCCATAACATATACAGTGTATGGCCATGCCATGATTACTGTGATTGCAATAGTCACATTCGACAATTTAAAAACCAGTCACAACAATCACTAACTCAACTTATCATGTTGTAGGAACGCCACACATACCTAGGCATCACGCACGAGTAATGTTGTGACTTAATCAATTAAAATTAGTGTTGGGTTATCGATTCAATTATCACACTGTAAAAGACAACGACTATGTATTCAATTTAACCAATCATACAACTAACCATGATGAGCTTATACATTCAATTATAATAACAAATGCATTGACTAGATACCAAAACCAACACCACTATCAACATAATCAACGGCGTGAGCTAGTAATTAAACTCTGTCGACAATACACCACCAATCCATAACAACCAACAGTATACTTGACAGACCATAATGGTCCCCTCTATCAACACTCGGGCTTGAGAAATCAATGGTTTTTTTTATGGACCAACACAGGGAGACTGGAGTCGACTCCTCTCATCGGTGAAAAACTATGAAACCAACCGTGCACACACAGGGTATGCTACAATTGACTTCGCGGATAGGGTGACAATTCCCGTGATAGGAGAGACTTATGAAAAGTGGAGCAAGGCTCTATCTTCTCCTTGTAACAATACATAGCAAACGCAAGTATAACCCTCGTGGCTCTCCCAATCAACCAACTAACAATGTTGAGATGAAACAGAGACGAGAATAAGCAATATAACCCACTGTGCAACCCTTAGTATCATGAACAACCCATACCCAAGAGAAAAAGTGTGCAATGACACAAGGCGTTTCAAACCCAGTAAACCCCATAACAACACATGGCTGGGCATGGTGATAAGAAAGCGTGGAGACAACCAACCAATCTGGACCAAATAAAAACCATTCAACCAAAACCAATAAGAATGAAAGAGGGCCTTCATGGCTTCTAATGCTCAGGATGATCAATAACACTGTGATTTCAAACATTATTGCAATGAAAACCACACCAACGATTTACTCCATAAAAATATCACAAATCTACACAGTTTCCAGACTTAAAGAAAGAAAAGAACCATAAATTTTGAGCCAATATATATTTCATAACTAGAGCAGATTCATGGATGGCAAAAAGGAATACATGTAACCAAAAGCACCTTAAAATCCGAGTTTGTCGAGCGATTCTTCCTGTGCTTGAAAGTCAGAGCCTAACCACAACAAACAAAGTTGAACAATATCCCAACTAGGGTGGCGGCCAGTGGAAGGAGTAAGGGTGACGTGAAGTAAATGCACGTTGCCTCCACCCTCCAAACATTAAATTCCTTAGTACACGCCAGCCCATTAATCCATTGACCATTCAATTAAACCATGCATTGGAATTAGCATCTATCACTTGTCAAACGTGCCATCCACATCATATCTTACCATTTCCAACTATACGATAATGCATATTAACCATGTCTTTGTATAATGTAATAAATCACATAGCTATTAAATTGTTATCTAGGATTATCAACGATCATTTCAATTTCAATGCATGTAGATTAGTATATTAGCATAGTCCAGTTCCTTCCTTTTGCATTTTTTTACATTGATTTTATTTCTTTCCCACTGCTCATATATATTATTACTAACATGTATCTTGTGCAGGTGTCCCGGTAATGGATCCAACAATAGATAGCAATGATAACAATGGATAACATAGGCCATCATAACATAAAATTTGAGCCTAGAGCAACAAAAAAAACACATAGCATGCCTTATTCATCATCCAATTGTTGCAATTAGAACTAACACATAATAGGATTTATCCATTGTCAATAAAACCAAGATTTCATCAACCATGTAAGCAGTGTCGAATGGTAGCATAATCATGAAATAAGAACCAGATCTAATCTCCCAATCAAAAGGGGGTCCCACCTACTAGTATTATTTATCATGTTATCTTATAATAATAGGCTTTAGCAATACTTTGCGGACAAAACCTCGTTGCGATTTTAATCATCAAAAAATGGAAACACATTTAACGACATTAACTAAGAAGGAATCATTTTCATGGACTCCAAAGGCAACTCAATATTTTGAACAACTTAAAGACATGATGTGCAAAGCTCTTGTCTTGACCACACCAGACTTCAAAAAAAACTTTATTGTGGAATGTGATGCCTTGGGAAATGACAGTGGTGTTGTTGTAATGCAATAAAGAAGGCCCCTTTATTTTGAAAGTCGACCACTCAAGGGAAAGGACTTACAAAAACCCATTTATGAGAAGGAAATGATGGAAATACTACATTCATTGAAGAAATGGTACCCTTACCTAATAGGTAGGCACTTCAAGGTCAAAACAGATCATGATAGTCTTAAATACTTCTTGGAAGAAAAAATATCTTCAGAAGAACAACAAAAATGGGTGACCAAGATGTTGGGTTATGATTTTGAAATCATATATAAACAAGGGAAGCAAAATGTTTTGGTTGATACACTCTCAAGAAAGGATGAATATGTTGAGGCCTTTCTCTGTGCTATCTTGATCATACAACCCGATTGGATAATAGAAGTGAGGGATAAATGGAAGAATGACAAAAATGTGTGGACTCTCATTCAAAAGTTGCAATGGGATTCCAATGCATCAGATACATTACATGGAAAAATGATTCACTATGGCACACAGGTCGCTTATATTTATGTAAGAACTCCCAAATCAAACAAAAGGTACTAATAGATTTGCACACGTCTCCAGTAGGAGGGCACTCAACATTTTCAAAAACCTACCAGAGCGTCAAGAAGGAATTTTTTTGGGATGGCCTTAAAAGTGATGTTCAAAGGTTTGTGGTAGAATGTTTGGTTTTCCAACAAAATAAGGTGGAAACAATTAAAACCCCAAGTTTTGTACAACCATTATCCATCCCAAGTCAACACTGGGAAGAGGTTTCCATGGATTTCATCACAGGGTTGCCAAAGTCTGAAGGAAAGAGTGTCATCATGGTGATTGTTGATAGAATGACCAAGTATGCACACTTTTGTGCACTCTCTCATCATTTCAAATCCAATACAGTTGCCACTGCATTCATGGAGACAGTTCAAAATATACATGGAAGCCCAAATATTATTGTAAGTGACAGAGGTCCCATATTCACTGGAAATTTTTGGACATAATTATTTTCTTGTTTGGGTACTCAATTGGCTCATAACTCATCCTATCATCCTCAATCTGATGGAAAAACCAAGATAGTGAACAAATGTCTAGAAGGATACCTTCATTAATTTGTCTCTGATAAACAAACATAATGGTTCAAATGGTTACCCTTGGAAGAATGGTGGCATAACACTTCCTTTCATACTGCAACAAAAATGACACCATTTATGACACTCTATGGATACCATCCTCCTTCAATTACTTCTTCTCTAAAATAAAAATATATGGTTGAAGTAGTGGAAGATCATATTGATCATCAAAAACAACTTCTCTAGCTCTTAAAGGACAACCTGACCATGGCACAAAATCACATGAAACAACAAGCAAATCATCATCGTAGTGAAAGAGGTTTTGATGTAGGGGATTGGGTATTTTTAAGACTACAACCATACAAACATATGTCCCTGAAGAAAGATACGAAGCATAATAAATTATCACCAAAGTACTATGGCCCATATAAGGTGTTGAAAAAGATTGGTACTATGGCATACAAATTGGAGTTGCCTGCATCTTCATGAGTACACCCATTTTTCCATGTTTCATGCTTAAAGAAGGTTATATGTGACAATATCCCAATTCAAACTTTGTTTCCAGAACTTGACAAGTAAGGAAAAATCATATTGTAGCCTGAAGCTATCACTGACACACGAATTCTCCAACTGAGGAATAAATCCATTTCAGAGTATCTCAATAAGTGGAGGAAACTACCTGCTGAAGATTCCACTTGGGAAGATGAGTCTTTTATACATAAGCATCCATAATGTTTGTTTGAGTGCATTTTTGTGGATTGATTTTCATTTCTTGTATAGATTTTGTTTATGTCTAAAACTTTCAGTGAATTTAGGATGAGAACCCAACAAATCTAAGACGATCTAGTAGTGTTTTTCATTGGTTGTTTTACTTGTCCTTGTATAACCATTGTTCATCACTAGATCTACCCTCCTAGGTGAGTGTTGGTTGATATCTTGCTAGTGACATTGGAGTGGTCTGATCCGACCTTACTTCCAATTACCTACATTCCATATGCTTGCAATTCCTTGATGGATTCCATTTTCTTTTTGTTTTCTTGCATAGACCAGGAATTGTTTACATTTCAATTGAAAAACTCACAAAAAGACAAAAAAAATTAAAAATTATTTCATGTAGATTTTATTTTGAAGGATTAGTGAAAAAATGCACTGGGAGCACTATTTGGTTGTAGATATGAAGTGATTATTGGTTTCTTGGTGTGTGTGAAATCAGTTTTAAATTTGCAAAGGAAAAGGAAAATCTCTTCCCTTCCCATATCTAGATTTCATTGAAAAGAAAAATTTACATTATCATTCTTGCATTGCTTGGCTGGGTCAAGAGTCCAAACATCACAAAGTTTCATTTGTTACCCTTGGACTTAAGAAACATACTTAAAAAAGAAAACACATAATCTAAAATTTATTAGACACCTTTCTTTCATAGTGAACCAATAGTAGTTAGGCTTAGGGCCTTGGAATAATATTGTAGAGTAAACTCTCCAAGGCAACACAACTCAACTTAGGAGTCATTAAAGAGAGTTAAAATCCATTGTTGCAACCAGTGTGTTGGGATTCGCCTCTAACACATAAGTTAAGCATGAGTTTGCATCGAGGAGAGTAGGGATATTACCCCTCTCTTCTTGTTTTGGTGTTTGTGACACCGCTTTGATCATTATGTATATGGAGGTTTTGTTGGTTAACACCTTCCATGTTTTGGGATTAGTTACCTTGCCCTTACGTGTAGTCAAACTTATGAATGTTAGGTGGTAGCATTAGTGACCTTTCCTAGGGATCCAAATAGGTGAATGCATGTGGGATGTTCATGTAGTACCTGGGGCAGACGTTCATTCGTGATCTCAATTCCGCACAAGGGTTTTCACCTTAATAAAGGGTACTTGCATCGGTCAGGGATGTTTCTTGTAGATCATCGTAACTGCTCCCCACACCTTTGTTGTCCAATATTGTGGGGACCTCATCTATCCCATAGGGTTGGTTTTTAGAAGGGCCCTGATCCTGTTTGCGCAAAGTTTTCAGACCAGGGTCCTCTTCAGGTTACCAACAAAAGGGTACCAATGTAGTCTAGTGCGTTGGAATCTTCATCTTTCTAAAAGGAAAGAAGTCTCACCTAAAGAACAACTGAGCCAAAAGAAATATGGGAAGGGTAAGAAGAATGCTATACATATATATAACCCATCTATATTGTTACCATTCTAACGCAATATAGATTAATGAATTCAAATCCTTAACACATTATACACTTATATACGAGAACAAAATTGTGTAGAACATCAAGGAAGAGTGACGAAGTATAATGCATAACAGACAACAACATAATGACATTTCAGAGATACATAAATAATATAAAGTAGTTTGATCTACATTATATTTCTATTATATCAGAATTCTTGGACAATAAGCATTCACATATTTACATTAATCATCTACCCTACTTAGCATAGAGAGATAAGTAGGTACATCTCGATACAATACTACAGTTGATAGTAATCAATCTGAGCTCTTCCCTTACTAATTACAGTCTATATCTGGAGTACAGATCTAGTTCTTCCCACTTGTTCCTATCTCCTATATTTCACACACCCACCCATTAAAATTTATTGCAAAATAGAAATTACCATCAATACAATACAATCGGTTCCTTTCTCTCCTTGAGAACCTGTAGGCTCTTTTCTCTTATTGATTATGTTGTAACTATATTTTCTCAAAATTGATTCTGCGTTGGCTTCATACTATGTTATATTCCAATGTCTTTCTATTGCACGTTTCCTTTATTGATGTTATTCACTTGATGGGTTGTCTCCTTGATAAATTGTGCAACTTATTCTATCAAAATCAAGGGCCCAACAAGCCTCGAACACAATTCTTGACTCTCCCTGAGTCAAGTCTTTGGTTCTTTTGTGTTCTTTGCTTCAATCTGTTTTCCTTATGGGGTTTTAATTTCTTCCACTTTGGCTCCTTCAAATGAATGGACCAACTATGGTACTAGCTTGAGATATTTTCTTTTAACTCCTGTAACTGTTCAAGTTTGTCTTGCCATTTCTTGGAAAGAAATGAGGCTTTTGCAATGAATTGTTGTACTACATTGAGGTTGAACTCCTTCCGCTTGGATGTAATGAAAGATTTCCATACTGCATCTACTAATGTATGAACCCAATGCATTTGTAGGTATGAAATTTGAACGACGGGCCTAAAGGCTCTTAGTTCCTTCTTTGCTATTTTTTGAGCTTCAAACAGAGCATTCATAGAATTGTTAGCTTGTTGTATTTCATTGAATTTTGCTTGGTGCTCCATAGGATCATTTGTTGTAGCTACTTCTTCATTGAGTGTCTGGATTCTGGTGAAAAATTATTCCATTGCCTGGTTGTGATGGGTTACAAAACCCATCCATTCACTGAATTCTTTGAACATGGTTGTACACTCAGTCGTCATTTTATGCAGCAAGGCTTTGGCATCGTTTCCTTCTAATAAAAATCTTTATATATGTTATTGGAGCTCCTTGGGATGTTCCTCAACCTTCAAATTCATCCCCTACAACTGGATTTGAAGTTCCTCTATGTGATATGTTACTACCTCTCATTCTTTCTAAACCAATCAGAGTTGTTCCTCTGGTTCTATAGTGGCACTATATTCTGGCATCTGAGGGGATGCTTTTATGAAAGTTGGCTAAATATTTGTTAACTTTCCCTTTACTTTCTCCACTTTCTCTTCTTCCTAGATTTTCGAGTATTCTTCTTGCATTCTTTTGGTATATTCCAACATTCCTTCTCTCCAATACTCAACTTGTGTTTCATCTTGCTGAACCTATTGTTCTAAGTGATCAGTTGAGGCTCTGATCAAGCCTACTAGTTGCAGTGTAGGAAAATAAGAGAGCTCTCTAGATGTAATTGTGGCCTCCAGAGGGAGTCTCATCTGAAGTGGAATCTCGCTGGCCATGGATTGCTTTGATGGTGTCTCAACTTCTTCTTCTCCCTGGAGTGATCCTCGTAAATGTTGGGATAATTTAGTTTTCAGGGCTAACGGAAGCAAAGGGATAGCTTCCACATATGCTAGGAAGAGATGTAAAAGATTTGAGCATTGTTCTAGATCTTGCAGTATGGGTTCCAACTTTTCTTTTAGCAAGGTTGTGCTTTGTTCTGACTGAGTCTCTTGTGGTGCTTGAGTTCTTTTGTGTCATTAGTTTCATTGTGGGTGTAACTTTAGGGGTTCTGATCTAATTCTTCAAGGCTTATGTGTCGCTCTCTATTCTCAGATATTGTGTATATATGAGGGGTACATGTGGGAATTGTGTGAGTATTGGTACTATGTATGGTTGGATCTCCTGAAAGGGAACATTTTCTAGAATATCAAGTTTCACAGGTTCTGGGGAATTGGGTAGTAGGGGGACTATGGTATCTGTAAGTGGTGGTGATGGTTGTTTCTTAGTGACTATGGTGGATGATATAATGGTGTTAGACTCAAGGTCATCAATAATAAGGATAAAATTATGAGTTTCCTGAGTGGTTGCTCGGGTGTGAGGTAATGTAATCGATATAGGTTGAGGATTGATTATTTTAGTTGTGCTGAATGTTGGGGACACATTGGTTCTAGGTTTCTTGGTCGGAACCTCCTATATGAAGTAATAATATAAAATTTTGTTAATGGTGTTACTTGATCATATGGAGTCATCCAGAATCTTGGAACATCTTGGAAAATAACTCTTTATCCTCTACAATTAGTTTTCTTCCTCTTCTTATGATTCTAATGCCATTCGTGACTTCTGGGGATTTTCTACCTTTCTAGAGCTCGACCATGCCTCTTTTGATAAACTCTTCATCTTTAACAATTCTAGTGGCAATGCATAATGGACACCCAACTTGTGTAGGGTTCGTTTAACTCCTAGAAAATAAAGGATTTCCTTGTCCATTATTTCCTCATCCAAATAGAATGGTAGGGGCCTTGTATGAAAGTTTGAAGGTTTTACATGACTTGGCTAGACGAATGTATAATTTCGATTCAGAGAAAAAGTGATGTTACTTGTATGAAAATTTAGGAGCTCCCAGGGTATGCACATCCTTTGGGTGGTGTCAATCAATTGATTGTACCACTTTAGGAACACAACATTGTTGAACTCCATATTTTCTGAGTCTGTCCTTGCATTCCAAGGCTCAAAAATATTTGTGAGGCGACCTTTATGGATAGTTACTAACTGTCTTCCCATGGGTGGCCTACACTTTAGCATTGTAAAATCTAGGAGCATATATATGTATGTGAAGGTTCCTCCCTTCTCTTGAACTTCCTCACAAACAACAAGGAGTTCTTACAATAAGTAACTACACCAATTGAAAACTGCACTATTTGCATAGAAGTCACCCACTAACAAGGCATCTAGTGTGCACTCACCCTTATAGTAAGAGTGCATGGAATTGATAGCAATCATGTGGTATGTCGTTCTGACCGTCTCAA
>ML797855.1:22635-39720 GCA_009831015.1 Picea engelmannii
CCCCCCCCCCCCCTATGTGGATGGAAGTGCTCATACAAGACAATCTCGCCCTTCTGCTTTCAATGCTTGCTCGGTCCTTGAAATCCTTTGGAGACATCCTCACCCTCCAAAGATAATCATGTAAGTTGGTGAATGTCTTTGGCATGAATGAGGTATCATCTATCGATCCATAAAATTCTATTATGCACCTTGTTGATCGGGAACTTGGTGCATCTCCCAACTTTGCCAGTGGTTCTGAACACTGGGAGGTCTCTAAGGTTCATGATTGTCGAGTGGAACAGATTTAGAAAATTGTCCTTTGGGAGGAAATAAACATCCCCTATCATCCCAGATTCCATCTCACAGAACACATTGATGTTCATTTGTGGGAACAACATCGTGTCCATGAGATCCAAGTCGAGGAGTTTTGTCCGCTCAGATTTTCCTTTAACATTGCCCAGGACCTCAATCATGGGTTCATAGATCTCATCTGGAACTCCTTATTTAGATGCAAATCCTCATTCTCCCTATATTCTTGGCATTATTTACATTGGAGTGCTAGTAGTGACACTGGCTCGAGAACTGGGTGGTGACCGACTTCTCAGATGCACTAGGATGCAAACACTCAATAGGAGAAGGCAAGTAAGTGAATAGAATGGTGTTCTGAACAAGATTACAGATTATTATAGCTAAGGTAATGGGATATACTATTAATGAATCATCAATGAACAATTAATTAGGCCAACAAAGTAATATATAGCGTGGATGTGTGGCGGGACTGACAACGGGGTAAGATCTTCTAGACAGATACTAAATTTAATGGGTCTCTTACTCAACACATGGTCATTGTGAGGGTCTTACCATTTTAACGGTTGAGAATCATGGCATGATTATCGACAATATCTACATGGACTAAAACATTTAATACTTGATGGGACATGTTGATAGTTTCTCGACAGTTACCCTAAAATCCACAATTGGGGACAACGTAACTATGACCTAGCCATTAATAAAGTGCGGATACGATTCTCCCCCGACCACAAATATTTTATGGAAGTTTTACTTGTATGTATGAGTATATTGAATACGTGTTGGATAATGCATTGTTTCATGGGCATGTTACAGAAAACACATAACAATTAAAATGATATGGATATGTCATGGCACTCTTATGCACACTTTGACGTTATTACATAAAACATAATTCAACATTGCTAAACAATTCAATATAAAATCAAAGTCTACCTATTGTACATGCTCCCATGGAATGGAGCAACCATGTCTCTTGTTAAGTGTGGGTAATGTAGGGTTTCAGGAATGCACCATTCATCCACCCTACTCAAAGGACACCATCCAGTTGTGTTATCTTGATTGCACCAGAATGTCAGATCTCCACCACTAGGAATGTGCCTAACCAATGCATGCACATCTTACCTGGATGTCTCTGATAATGAATATCATAGAGGAGTACCTTATCACCTTGAAAAAATGGCTTTGTCTTAATGTGTCGATTATGACAAGACTTCTTCCTCTCTTTTTCTTTTGACTGATGAAAATCAGCTAGGAACGATGCTTCTTCAAGTTCATGCAGTTCTTCAATCCTTTAAGAAACTCATGTGTCATCTGTCATGTGTGTATCCTGAGATATATAGAGACTATGGGTAATAAAATCTAGAGGCACCACAACTTCCTTCTCGTAGACCAACTGAAATGGGGTGTACTTGTGCAACTTCTTTGTGGTAGTCCTGTAAGCCCACTGGATTGTTGGAACTCTGTCATCCTAGTCCTCCCTATTTGTGCAACACACCTTTGTCAGTTCCCTCTCTATAATATTGTTGAATGCCTCTATTGTTCCATTATATTGAGGATGATAAGTACTTATCTTATGGTTATAAATAATAAATTATGTCGCCAATGTCATGATTATGCTGCTAATGAAGTGGCTCCCTTGATCACTAGTCAGGCTCCTAGAACATACAAGCTGAGCAATAATATTTTCAAGTATAAATCTAGTCGTTGTATCCATTGAACAATCTTGGACCACTTCTGCTTCATCCCACCATGTAAGATAGTCTATTTTGGTAATGATATGTCTGTCCTTTGAATGTCTTGTGTGTGGGTTAATTGGTCCAATAAAGTCAACAACCCACTTTTCAAAGGATTGTAGTTCTCTAACCGAATGAAGAGGTAGTTCATCTCTGCATGATGGATTTCCTACTCGTTGAAAAATGTCGTAATACCTAGCATAGACTTTAGCATATTTGAATAATGTTTCCCACCATAATATGGCTTGGATAACCTTCTGTGTTGTAGCTTTACCTCCAATGTTCCCTCCTGCAACTCCACTGTGGATTCCCATAAGAAATCTTTCCTTTCATGGTTTAGCAAACATCGCCTGAGAATGATACCAAGTCCCATCTTATAGAGTTGTCCCTTAATAAGTTGGTAATATGATGCGTGGACTACCAAGTGCCTCTTCTAGGCTGCAGAATAATTCTCTAGGAAAGTCCATGTACTAAGGAAAGAAACAATCGATTCGAGGTATTATGGAATTGATTCAATATTGAACAAGTCTGCATTGGGGAGATGGTCTTCCACTTCTCCTCCACTTTCCCCTGATTCCAGTATTGAAAGGTGATCCGGTCCTATGTTACATCTTCTAGGTTTGACAATTACCTCAAAGGAAAATTCCTGAAATATTAAGAGCCACCTGCAAATCCTTCCTTCAATAACAAGATTATTTACAAGGTATTTGAATGAAAAATAGTTAGCGAAAAACCTAAAATGAGAACCTAGTATGTAGTGTCAGAATTTTTACAATTCATAAATCATAGCCAAACCTTCCCTTTCGGTTGTTGTGTAGTTGTGTTCATATTGAGACATTTTTCTACTGGAATAGTATATAGGGTGATCAATATTCCCTTCCCTTGGTTGCGCTAAGATGTCTCCTAGTGCAACACCTGATGCATCCACATGTACATGGTCAATTTCCCAATTCGGGTATATAAGGATTGATGCAGTACTGATATTTTCCTTTAGTGTATCAAACACCTTGTCACACTCAGCTATCCACCAAAATGCTTTGAATTTCTTCATTAATTTCTCTAATGGTGTTGTAATACTAGAATATCTTATGATGAACCTACGGTAGTTTATTGTATTCCCAAACATCTTACACAATTGTTTCACACTTGTAGGTGGAGGCATGTTCAGGATAATCACAACTTTAGTTGGGTCTACTAGGACTCCTTTCTAGAAAATGATGTGGCCAACAGGTTGTCGTGTGGTACGCAGAAAATACACTTCCTCAAGTTTAGAGCTATCTGTAACTCTCGACATCTATCAAACATCATCTAGAGTATCCCTACATTCTCCTTCAACAAACTGTATATCGTCCAATCATCCATGTAGACTTCTAGGAACCTATGTATGAAATCACAAAATGATGCAATAACAATCCTAAAGAAGACCGAAAGGGAATTCTTTAGGCCAAAGGGAATTACGTTATATGTGAATGACCCCCACTCAGTTATAAAAGTGGTGTTCTTCTTATGATCCTTTGAAATTATGACCTAGTGATACCCCAAGAATCCATCTTTAAATGAATATGCTTCTTTCCATGCAACCTGGTGTAATACTACATCACTGAAGGGTGTCAGAAATGGATTGTGTACACATGAGACATTCAAAATCATATAGTCAACATAGACCCAAATTTCCCCAGTACTTTTTTTTCTCTGTATTACTATGGGGCTAACGCATTCTGCTTCTCCGATTGGAAAGATTAGTCATGTCGTAAGCATTTTGTCTATTTCTCTTTTGACCTTTTATTTTACCTTTGGATCGAGATGATATGGTATGTGCTTCATTGGTTTCGATTCAGGATTTAGCTCGATCTTCATCTCTCCCATGGTTCCTTTTATGTCTTTCAATTCTGAAAAGGTTTTTGGGAATAGGTCTTTGTATTCCTACAATAGAATTTGGATTTCATTCATGGTTTGCTCATCCCAATAATCCCCTATAGAAGTTATATTAGGATTATATTCACTCCCTATGTTTACGTTCCGCAACTTTAGAGGATGGGTATAGGTGTTATTTGTATGACTAGGTGTAGTATCCTAGATTTCCCTAGTTCCTACAGTTTCTTCTATATTGAGGTTCTTAAGTTCTTCTACTTCATTAGGTTCTTCCAAGTATTTATAAACTTTGCAGTAGGCTACCGATATTCTGACAGGGTTGTGGTCTCGATTGGACTGGAACAAGTGAGCGTGATCAGAACATACCACTAGACTTAATCTGGATTCACAATCATCAGTAAATAGTATCTTTTGAATTCTTTGAAGGAATAGGTGGATCTCATGAGTCTTATCAGTAAAAGTGAAATATATGCAAAATTGGTCTTCTAGTGTTTGCCACCGGTTCATTTGTCTTTTGTTCTCTTCATGTATGTACCAATTTTTTGGAACTTCACCTAATGAGTGGAAAAATAAGTGAACCAATAACTGATATGGTACTTGCACAACTTTCCATTGCTTGATGCAATTCTCAACATGCATTCTGGGGTTAGAATTCCCATCAAATAGTTGTGCTTCATGACAATCCATTCTCTTCTCTGCTGTCACTTTGTCGGTTCTGAGAAATCTATATCAAATATCTCTTTGTGCGAACTCCGAGTCTAGAAGTGAAGATGTGTGAGTGGACCACCACCTGGTTGGGGTATCCTTCAAATCTATATCCAAAACCAATATCCTTTTCTCTTTCTCAATGTTTCCATCTATATCAATGAGAAATCTATTCAAATATGAAGTACCATCGTATGTTCGGTGATCCCTTATCTCGGTCCCAATCCATCTAGTTTCCTTGATAGTTGCACAACATATTGATAATATTTCGTATGAACCTTGTTTCCAACTATCAAAAGCTAGTTGTGAGTCCTCCTTAGCCGAATGTATACTCCTCCAACTTACAGATCCATATGAAGTGCGGTTGATGTAATCTGGCCTCATCCTTGTTGTTATGGTGTATAATTGGCAGAGAAATTTTGATTCCATGTTATTATCGACTGGGTCAATATATCTAGGTCCCATGTATGGATCTGAGGGCTAGACTACTTTTACGCCATCTTCTTCAAATGTCATAGTTTCCCTCTTTAAGTCAATGAAAACATAATTTTAATAAGCCCAATAAATTCCTAATAAGGCAGGGTAGGGGTCTTCATCTCCCATGATTTCAATCACTTCAAAATCATTTATCGTTTTAACTCCTGTAACATCTACTTCCACATCTTCCAGCCTTCGCATTGGAAAAATGCAGTATTGGTTTTCCATTCTCAGATGGATGGGGGAATAGACTAACTGAGGTTTCCCTAGATCCTCCCAAGTCTTTTTGGGTAAGATATTGACATCTAAGCCCAATTATAGCATGACGTCTTTAATTTCAAATTCGTCCAACTGGGCTTCCAACCTAAATTATTTTCCAGTTCACAACTTCCTTCTTTGTACTCTTTGTGTATTATTCTCAGGGAGGTTGGTGGTTATATTAGTCCTTGGGGTTCTCTCATCCCCCATGATTAGGTACAAGGTGTTCTGCAATTTCTCATAAAGGCATTCATCTCCCAGGCTCTCAAAGAATAATTAAAACCAAAGGTTGATTATATTTCGAGACTGGTCAAGAGGTCTTCTTGAATTTATAGGATTTCAGGGTAAAGGAGGTGAGGCGGGAGCTTGAGCAGTCTTGGGTTGAAGGGTGAATTTAGGAGGGTTTTCCCTTATTTCTGGGGCATATTCTCCTCTAAATACTTCTACTACGTCTTTGAAAAATGGTTTTTGTTTCATAGGATCATACTCTTCATCCTTGGGGGATTCTTTTTGGATATTGGGCCAATTGTCTTCATTTTACCCATTTTTTGATCCTCCATGAGTTATGATTTTGAATTTAGGTAACCCCTCTTCAACTTGTCTCCTGAAGTCTGAGCCTATGAAGTTAGCTCCTCTTTGTCGAGCCCAATCCTCCCACTTTGAAATCATATATGGGCACTCTTCAGTTGCATGGGAATTAGTTCTACAATGTGAATGCCATGGTCATATCGGATGAGGATAGTCTCTAGACATATGTCCTTGTTCGTCACAATTGTAACATCGACCTGGTCCTCATCCTCCATTCCTCCCTCCTCTAAATCCACTTGCATTGCCACTTCCATGACCTCTTCCCAGCCATTATGGTGTTTCATTTATCCTTAATGTAGTCTGGTCCAGTCTGTCAGCAAGTGCATCTAATGCCCTACATTGGTTTGTAGCATGCATCTTGTTCCCACAGAATTCACAATGTATTGTATTGGGTGCAGGTGAGTACTTTTGCAGGATGGGGTAGTGTCTTGGTTCGTGCCCTTGTGCTCGACATATTTAATAGTATTCGGCTTTTTGATTGGGTTGGGCGCTTGGGAAAGCATTGTATTGAAATGGTGCATGAAATGGTGGATTTTTCGATACCTGGGCAATTCCTCTCATTGGTATTGTAGGGGGTTGGCCCATTCTTCTTATCCGTAGACGCTTAGTTTCCAAGTTCCCTTCTATGTAGCATCATGTACACCAAAATTGGGGTCACGCTGGCTTGAGTAGATTTAATTCCCGGATATTCTCGGTGAGTGAAGATATATTCCTTAGATATTCAACATGTGTGAATCTATCGGAGGTTTGGTTATCCTCAGGCTCCCTAGGCATCCCGCCATGGATTCAATCTTCATTGATTTCTCCAAAGGCTCTGTCAATGTGTTTATTCTCTGTTGCATCAAGGTGATTCCTGTTAAGGGTAGAAACCCTTAGATGTACCATTACCTTTGATGTTATTCATGGATTGGGTGTGCCAATCTCCCAATAGTGTCCTTAAATGTTTTACTATATTCCCATGCAGACTCACCCTCTATCTATTGAATCTCACACAACTCAGAGAGATCTTGTTGTTATGACTGAGGTAGCCTGAATTCAACAATGAATTTCTAGCGCACCTGGTCAAGGGTAAATGCATGTTCTTGCACCTCGGAATTAATATCCTTCATGTACCATTTGAGGGCATGACCCCTCAAGGTAGTCTGTAATTCTACTAACATGTTGGCATCCAAGGTCCCTCTCGACCTCCAGATGGCCTCACATATAAACCAATATTTTTCTACATCCTAATCTCCTTTACCCCATAATTCTAGGTATCGGGCAAACGATCCTTCTATGTTTCCAGCCATTGTTGGTGTTCTTGTTCCTATCAAAATAAATCCTAATGGCCCTGCTTGCAATTTTATAGGATACCCTACTATCCTTCCATTATTTAGGGCTGCAGGTCCTGCTGAACTAAATTAATTCGACAAAATAGAATTTGCATGAGTATGGGGTATTGATCTTACCAAGGGTACTGAAGGTGCCTAGGGGATGGGTGACTCGAGGATGGTTCCACTGACTTCTAGGTGGGTTTCTTTGATCTGGGGGGTCTCATATTCTTGTACCGGAGTAACCTGCTCCACTTCATGGTTGACTCCTCCTAATATCAGGGTTGAATATTCTATATTTCGCGAGATCCACACATTCTTCGTCCTCTCTTGCTTCTAAACCTTCCTCATCTTTTCCACTCTCCATGGGACTTCTTTCTTTATGTGATTCTCTTTCCTACAATCTTAGACTCACTAGTCTTTCTTGTCTTTGCAACTTTCACAACTCCTCTGAATTTATTTCATCTATTCCTCCAGGTCCAATTTCTTTCCAAAACACCTCAAACTTATTCAATACTCTCTTTACCTTTCCCTGCCACCATTTCTCAAGTATGGAAGCTCTCCTCAGGGTGGGCTCACTTCTTGTTGTTTTCTCTTCCCCAATATGTCAAAGAGATCGTTCCCCTTCTTAGTTCATGAACCTGCCCCAAGACATCCCCACCCCGAGTGCATGGTTTTAGGCTTCCATCTCATGTGAGGGAAAAACTAACATCCCCTCCTCCACCAAAATAACCTTGATCCAAAGGGGAATTTCCCTCAACAATATTCCCCATTCCCATTTCTTGAATATTTCTTTGGATCTTGAAAAAGACTGGAGTTTCTCCATTGCAAACTCGATGATATAGCCTTCCAATGACATGTCAACCCATAAATCCACCGCTCGAGATAATCGACTCACTAATGTAGAGATCTAGTCAATTTCTTGAATGACGGTTTCCAGATGTAGGTCCACCTCCAAACCAACTAAGTATGAGATAAGTGTGATGAACCATCAATGATTGATGTTCCAACATGCCCCCATCAGTACATGTCCTCGAAGATTCAGGAGGTGAAGTGACATCGTCATGACACCCCCTATAATTGCATCTTCTTGAAGCCCAAGCATCATATGGATCTCGATAAATCTAGCTAAGGGTTTGGTGAAGATATCAACAACTTGATCATTTGTTCTGCAATATTCAATAGAGCCAACATTGTCATGAACCAACTATATCAAATAGTGATCATGGAGCTCAACATGCTTCATCTTATTATGGGAAACAATATTGTCAGCAACCTGTATAGCACTTTTATTATCACAGTAGATTTTAGTCTAGGTATGAACAAGAAAGCCAAGTTTTCCCAAAAGTTGGTGGATCCATACTATTTCAATACCTTCTTGAATGACACCAAAATATTATGCTTCTATAGTCGACAAATAAACTACCTTATGTTTCTTTCACGACCAAACCAACGGTCCAATCATAAAGAGAAACACACAACCATAAGTGTACTTCCAATCATCATTGTTTCTAGCCCAATCAAAGTTAGTGAAACCATCAAACAAATATGAACTTCGACAGTACTTAATACCAAATTGAGTAGTACCCTTGAGATAGCGGAAAATTCATTTGACTTATTTCCAGTGACATTATGTAGGGTCCTGCATAAAATGATAAACTGCACTAACACCAAAGGAAATGTTAGTTCGACTATGTGTAACGTACCTAGCCACCCATAGGTCGGGACTCTATGCCAAAAATTCACTTCAAAATTGATTTCGAATTATGGTAATAATTAATTCAAAATCAATCATGAAAGAATGCAATAAACACACATGAAATAATCAAGATTCATGCTTAACCATCCAAGAAAGGAACAATGTGCCATGCACAACAATAATCCATCAAGTAGGCACATTAAAAAATATGAATCTCAAAGATAATAATAATACACAGCGGAATATAAATATACAGAAAACACAAAGAGTGCTTATCTTTAACTAAACCATCACTAAATGGATGCATACCAAGGACATTCCTCCCAACCATAGGCATTGTTGTTCCAATTCTCAACAACAGGTCACCCCCGAGCTAGGGCTATGAATCCACAAGGATGGGCCCTAGGCCAAATCTAAAACACACGAAATTTGGCTAATTAGCTCTCGATTTTTCCAAACCACACAAAAATCCTAATTTCCATCTCTCTTTCCCCTTTAGCCTGCACAACCCAAATAAATGAACCCCTTTCTCTGCCATGCAGTCCCTCAGGTTGTTCCATTTTCTCCAGATCTCCAGTGCTATTGGTAAGGAAATATCCATGCAAAAAACTCCAAGGATTCTTAGTTGTGACAGTTTTTTCAGAAATACCATCAATCTCATTCCCATAGGAATCCATTCCAACCTGGAATGATCTGTAATTCCTCACATTCATCTCCTAATTGCTCTCCTCCAACCATTTGTTTCCATGATCCAACCAAGAGAACACGAATTAGAGAGAGTGAATGAGGAAGAATCCCAAGGAGTGTAAGAGTAAAATGGAGAATAACAAAGAACAACCCCAAAATAACCCACAACTAGGGTTTATATAATTACAAGAACCAAGAACCACATGGCCTCCCCAAGAATCTCATGTAACCACTTTTCTCAATTAAAACCAAAATGGGTAAATAAAATATAATAAACACACTTAGCCCCTTTAGCCCCCTCTCTCATGGAATCATAGCCCCCTATCTCTTTTTCTTGTCCATCTTGTAGCCAACAATGTAAATATCTATCTATCTATCTATCTATCTATCTATCTATCTCTCTCTCTCTCTCTCTCTATATATATATATATATATATATATATATATTACATTTCTATGTCCTCCAACCCCTTTCCAACTTTATCGACTCACCATCCTAAGTCACAATTACATAACACATTCTAGTTTATAGGGATCAAACCTAGGGTGCTACATCCCCCTCCCCTTATTTTGGCATTGTCATTAGTGCACAACACCATACCGATATTCTAACAATTCTGGGCACTCTGGCCTTTAATCTACATAAGAAATCTAGTCAATTTATTATATACATAGGCACTCTAGCCTAAAATAAAACATGCATACATAGGCATGCCGACCCAACGCATGCATCATGATCTTCATAATTTATATTTCCGACAATAGTTCAAAACTACAAGCTTTCCTTCCCTATCATCCTACAGAACGCAAAGAAATGAATCCCTTTCTCTACCATGTAGTCCCTCAGGATTTTCCACTTCTCTCTAGGGCTCCAGTGCACTCGGCCAGGAAATTTCAGAGTTGCAGCTCCAGGGACTCCAGCTACAACAAGTCCATTGGAATTTCTTCATTCTATGCCTTCATCATTGAGCTCGATTTTATTCTAGTGATATTTTTCCTGAGCTTACATCTTCCATATCCAACATATTATCTATATTACAAACATACAATCATCATGAGCTATCATTATAACAATTTTCAATCATAAATGTCAAATCTGTTTTATACAGGAAAACAAAATTTTCCAGGCATGAGCTTCCTACTCATAATTTGTTTGTCTCTTGCAGCTGATGACATCACCGAACACCATTATTATAACAATTTTATCAACCTTCAATCAGAAAAACCAATTGTTAGCATATCATAACAATTTTTTAATTTCTCAAATATGTTTATATACAGGAGATAAAATTTCCCAGGCATGAGGATTTTTCTCATAAATCTTGGCTCTTATAGAAACATGAAATGGTATTGTGTATGGGATTACATACCTTCCACACCCAATACCATTCTCCCTATATTTTCCTCAACCTTTCATTCAACAACACAAATTGTTAGCATAACATAACAATTTGTAACTATTAATTTATGAAATCTATTTTTTACAGGAAAATAAAATTCCCAAGCATGAATTATTTTCTCATAATATTTGGCTCTGCTGCTCTAGATATAAGTATTCCATATGGATTATTTCCCTGCCATATATAGGACCATTATACCTGCAATTTTGTCAATTTACACGTAGCCAAACAAATTTTCCAGTAATTTTTAAATTCCAATTTCCAAAACTGTTTTATAGAGAAAAAAAAAGTTTCCAAACATGAAATTTTGCTCATAATGTTTGGCTCTTCCAACAATAGATAATAATATTCCTTATGGGATTACATTATTTCCATATCCAGTACCACTCCAACGATAATTTTCCTCAATCTTCACTCAACCAAAGAAGTTGCTAGTATCATGCATATGTATATTTTCATGGAAACAATTTCAAAAATTCACAAAGAGATCTCATAATTGTTTACAACAACAATTCAACCACTTCCATTAATCCAAATATTAATTGGAATGAGCCCATCATACTCTACACATGTATTATCATCCAATATTTTATTTCTTCTATCCAAAAATATTTGTATTACTCTATCCCCTTAACAAAGCTTTTATGTAATTTATCATCATGTACCCACTTTAACCTACAACTTTTGTGTTGCAATATCTAATAGCTCTTGAAGTGTTATGAACTTCATGAATTAGAAATACTCACATCATTTCATTTGTTAGCATAATTTTTTCTATGCAATATAATATATACATGAATTTACCAAAATGCATTCAATAGTTACTTTAATACCACTTGTAACATTTTCAACAACTCCAAAAACTGATTTTAGAATTGTAACAACAACAATTCAATCACCTTCAACTAGTATTCATATTAAATATAGTATAGTAATCCATGATTATGTGTTTTCATCACCACATGATTTTCATAATGTACAAAATAATTACTAATAAAATAAAAAAATCAAGGTGTCAATACCCATGGCCACATCTAGACAATGCATCCCTGTATTGACTACATAATACCACATAATTATGTCATGCATTCCACCATGATGAATTAGAAGGTCTGACCAATGACTCAACACATCATCTAAACTCTTCCCAATTCTTCCTGACTATTTGGATACCTTCCTCTTCAACCCATACACAACACGGAGTAATATAATTCCTAAGTGCTCTTCAGTGTCAGCAAAGAGGTTGCATTCCAAACATCAGTTATGCAGGGAAACCATTGAGCACTCACATAGCACTATATTCTTTCCATATCCAACCATATCATGGTCTAACACATGACTATCCCTATGGGTATTCATAACATGAGTATGTCTCTTGCATTAACCTGGTTATGATCCCATAACCAATCATAACAGAATATGAAACTAACTTTTATTTAAATGCATTCTAGAATCAATAATATTTACACACTCTAGGTGTTGGGTTGTTACATATCAATTTAAATATTGAAAAATTAACTAGGGATTTCTTACCTCAATTCCCTTCAACATTAGAAGCAATCAAATGCATACTTGCATGGTTTTTATCAACCTACTTGATTCTACCTGATCAATTGGTATTTGTAGAATCTTGTAGGCTTCCACCTTCATCCTTTTGTTCACCATTCCCACCACCCTCATGGGTCTTCACATCGATATAAGTACTAGAAACATCCACGATTTTAACCATGCTATATCATTTTTCCTGAATACATAATCCATCATTAGTCATACTCAATTAACATAACATCATTATTGCATAATAACATATTATTCTAAGTGCACAAGCATGCTATATGCATATTCAAGCACAAATGCACATCCATGTGCATTCTAACTTCATTGTATGCATCATGCACTCTTATTTATTTATTTATTTATGTTGTAGTTGGTTGTCCCTGAATTCCTTTAAATCCTTGCAAACTTGTGTGCTCCCAGTATGCTCATTTTCACTACTATTCCCTAATCTGAACACTTTCCAACCAAGTTCCACGTGGTCATTCTGCAATCCAATCAATGTGTTCTATTTGCAACAACTTTTGTTAGGAAAACATATCCAAACTTTACCCTTATGAAACATTATGGCACCTTGGAATGAGGTAGATCACAACATTCCATCACTTTACTATTACAACATCCTTGAATCAACTTATCCACACTCATTCCACATTCCTACTATTAATTCTAGTTGTCCATCAAATTACTTCATTTAGCAATTCCCCGTAAAGCCATTTTTTCTTACTCAAGACCATTCTAAATGGAAGTGTATTTTCATTCAATAACACTTTTCAACTGAAATAAATTTCATATCCTATCCCCAATTTCTCTGCATTGGTATCCTGCTTCCACTGTGAACTCTGATATGATAAGTGACTTTCTTGCTCTGAGTACTTTTAGACAAGTAGTTAAGTCATATCTAGCAAATCCTTCCTAGGAACTCCTATACTTGGCACATAGAGAGGATTCACACGTCACCTCTTAAGTTCATTGTTCTCATTAACATCAATCTTTGTAGCTATCAACACATCCCTACTTGCAAGGCTATGTAGTCTTACTTTTCCTTTCTATGCCCACTAATGATATTCTTCACCCATTGTCTTCATGTCTTATGTGAGTATTTTTGTTGTTGTGCCTTGCAATTCATTCACACTCTCTACTAGATGAATAATAATTATGTTGTTCCACTCTTCTTTAGTTCTTTATCCACTTTCCATTACTTTCCCCATAGCTCTTTATTGCCTCAACCAACTTCTACAAGCTCTACCATGCTTTCATGACTCTAATATCCTTTTTTCTAATCAATTCATGACGAAATATATCATCATTCTCCAAAACATAATAATTCAAGGTTATCCTCCTCTGAATCAGGTTTCCAATGACTATACTCATGCCCCAATCCAATCTTTGAGCTGAAATTTATGCCTTCCTCAAAAAACCACTTTCATATTTTTTGTGCATTTTCTCCACTGGTGTAATTTTACTAAAACACCAACTTTTGTCAACTGTAGAAGAAAATATGTTCCAAACTAGAGAAAATTTTGTAGGATAAATAGATAAAAATAATGACATACAATTCATAACAATTATTAAAATTTTATTCTTATTCTCTATTAAAAAACTGTAGCAATCTAGAATTTGCAACTTTGTCCTTTTTCACCCATTTTTTTAGACTGGATTTTTAGCAAAACTCTCTATCTCACAATCTGTGCACTTCTAAAAACAATTCACTAAACCAAAGTTGTTTTTCTTGATGAGTGTATAAAAATTTTAGTAAATAAAATTTTCCATTTTTGTGATCTAGCGTCATTTTTTATCCTATGAAAATCTCAAAATTCTCTAAAAAGTGGCCCAGAATAGTGGATTTTGGCCTATTTCATTATCCACATTCCAATCCCCTTAGGGTTTATTCATTTTCTTCATGGGTTATTTACGTATTTTCTTTTTGGACTCTCTCCAAGAGCTTCAGCTTAATCTGGACCTCTAGCAATGATATGGACCTAGATCTTTAAAAACCATTATTTTGCATTTTATGACAAATACAAGCAGAATTGGACAATGGCCCTATATGACACTTTTGTAGATCTCCTATCTGCAGAAAAAAAACAGATCTCCTATCTGCAGAAAAAAAAACATAAGTTTCCTCTCAATATGAATTAATATTCTCCAGTTATGGCCAAAATACGAAAATGGCTCCAAACTTGATTTTGTTTTTTTTGAAACTGTGGAATAATTTTTCCTAAGTGTGATTTGCACCGTTGATTTGAAATCATAAGAATTTTGTACCATTGATATTCTTTCTATAGGATATTGATGATTTAGGATTGGTGATTTCCTTTGTGAACCAAACCTTCCTATCGATCTTCCCGACACTCAATCACTGACCATCGACTATCGGTCGTTTTTCTCTGTAAACCAAAAGTCACCCATGAATCTCGTCGATGCCCAATCACCGGCTATCAAAGATCTTCCCCGACAACCTTATATTGTTCATAAATCTCATCGAACCCCAACCATCGGTGATCGATCCTCTCTATTAATGTGGCATGATAAGTGGATGATTACCTAGCATGACACATCATCCTAAGGCCTCAACTGGGATGATGTGGAATGACACAAGGATGTTGACGTGGCATGACAGATCACCACCTTTCTTTCCTTTATCGACCATCAATAGTTTCTCTTGGAAGAATCTGAACATCGCATTAATTCTATCTATATATGATCATCAACCATCGCCGATCTTAGATGTTCGTTGGCCAAACTTCGACACTTTGCCAAATTTTTCGCCATTAGACATTAGAGATATCATATGTCAATCGACCGAAATTCAATACTTCTCCAAACTCACCGATCCCCAACCATCGACTATCGACGACCGAAGGTTTCTCCTGGTGAACTTCAACCCTTTGTCAAAACATGTCGATCCCTGACCATCGACCAGTAGTGATCGGAGATGTCTCTTGATGAATTGAAAACTTCACCAAATTTTGTCGACCCTCGACCATTGACCGTTGGCGTTCAAAGATTTATCCTGGAGAATTTCAACACCTATCAATTTCCAACCAAAACCAAGATGAATATGGACCGTTGATCTCCCACTCAAACTGATTTTGATCGTTTATTTCCTCTTCCCTCCCAAATCGCTCAAAAAGAACATGGACCATCGATCTACCATATTTTCGCAACCGCCGAAATGAATCTCATTCATTGATCTGCTAACTTTGTCGAACTTTGAAACTTAACAATTTTTTAATTTTCAAGAATTAATCTGGGTTGTTGATGTCAAGATGGAACATGATATCGATTGTCGATCCTTTGAACTCTACTCCGCGCTACAACGACCATTAAAATACAATTTTTCTCGACCTTCTAGTCGAATTCAACTCTACAATTCTGCAGATCGAATCCATTAACTTTTCAGATAATTTTGAATTATCCCAACCCGAATTTTCCCACAAATTTGGGGATCTTTCTCTCTACTTTTTCCATTTTTCCCTAAATTCAAATAGTTTGAAAATATGCAATAGCGAATTTGTCTAAATTGCACTCATTTCGACCCATACTAGTATGGTGTTTCACCCAGAAACTCTCATACCAATTTGCAATGTACCCAACCACCTACAAGCCTGAAATGCTACGCCAAAAATGCACTTCAAAATTGATTTAGAATTATGGTAATAATTAATTCAAAATAAAAAATGAAAGAATGCAATAACCACACATGCAATAATCAAGATTCATGCTTAACCATCTAAGAAAGGAACAATGTTCCATGCAAAAAAATAATCCAGCAAGCAGACACATTACAAAATATGAATCTTAGAGATAATAATAATACACAGCGGAATATAAATATACAAAAAACGCAAAGAGATATCATCTTTAATTAAACCATTACCAACTAGTTGTAGACCAAGGATGTTCCTCCCAACCATAGACTTTGTTGTTCTAATTCTCAAATGCAAGTCACCCCCGAGCCAGGGCTATGAATCCACAAGTACGGCTCTTAAGCCAAATCTAAAACACACGACAGTTGGTTAATTAGCTCTCGGGTTTTCCCAACCACACAACAATCCTAATTTCCATCTCTCTTTCCCCTTCATCCCACACAACCCAAATAAATGAACCCCATTCTCTTCCATGCAATCCCTTAGGTTGTTCCATTTCTCTCCATGGATTCAGTGCTACTAGTCAGGAAATATCCATGCAGAAAACTCCAAGGATTCTCAGCTGTGACATTTTTTTAAAAACTACCATCAATCACATGCCCATAGGCATCCATTCCAACCTAGAATGATCAGTAAACCGTCACATCCATCTCCCAATGTCTCTCCTCCTCCAACCATTTGTTTCCATGCTCCAACCAAGAGCACATGAATTAGCAAGAGTGAATGAGGAAGAATCCCAAGGAAAAAGTGTAAGAGTAAAATGGAGAAGAACAAAGAACAACCCCCAAACATCCCACATGCAGGGTTTATATAATTATGAGAACCAAGAACCACATGTTCTCCCCAAGAAGCTCACGT
>ML797855.1:39820-50746 GCA_009831015.1 Picea engelmannii
ATCCTTCTAGAAGCGGAAGCTTCTATTAGGTCTTCTTACATCCGCCTTATTCTATTTTATTGAAAGGTCTTATTAATATTGACCTTTATTACATCTGAATACATTGATCTACCTATGTGCGGGTTAGGACCTTAACAAAGTGTTGACATTGTGCTTTTGAAATTGAGTTTGTCATTTGGTGGAAACAACATTGACATCATCTCAAGATATATGGAAGGAAAAGGAAAAACTATTGATTATTGGAATTACTAATAACTAAAAAAAGTAACATCGAATAAATAGATCACTAACTCAGCCATGATAGTTTTTTAGATGGTGATAATTGAATTTACAAATAGTTGGGACCAAACCTTTACTTGAATTTACAAACACTTAGGACCAAACCTTTAATCTATATCATTACTATATCCAAGAATTTGCAATCAAAACTTATAATTACAATGACCATAAATTTACAATCAAAAGAGTTGTAATATAATTAGTGCTTTAAAAAGGGCCAAAACTTTGTTCATCTAAAAAATTGAGTAATCTACTTCGCATGGTATACACTTACATGTCATTGGAGTGGTTAAGCTCTGAATTTGCATTCAACTTCACCAGCCTCATGGGAGATTGAATGACTGGTCCATATTATTGTTAAAAACATCACAACCCATGGGAGAGAAAGAAGGCAACGGTGAAACTTTGTTCATGGATGGTCTACAAGGAAGTGTAGATATGAGTTTTCATTGTATGCACAAACATATATGCGAGTTATAAAGAGTTATAGAGATAGTTTGGAGAGAGGAGGAAACTCCTAAAATGTATTAGGAGATAACATATGTGGAGATGGAAAGAAGAGGGTGGGCACAAAAGGAGACATCAAACAAAGATTGCTCAATGGAATGTTGATTGTAAATTTTGTTATAAATTTGGTTACAAGATTTTCAAAAACATATACTTGGCAACATTGCACTTCACATCCAATATATGGCACCACATGTACAAATTTGGTTACAAGAAGTTCAAAAACAAATACATGGCAACATTGCACTTCACATCCAAAATATGACACCACATGTACTCTATTCCACTAACATGAATTTAATGACCTTGATGAATAGATGGTAGCTATCTAAGATTAAAACCCTAAACTTAGGTTATCTATGTTGAGAAAAAAAAAATTGCAATGTGGGTGTGTTTTGTGATTAAAACTCAAAACTTAAGTATAACCTATGATTGAAAAAATAGCATTCGATTAGAGCTAGGCTAAAAGACATGGAAATGGTCACCCAATCAAATGTGTAATAAAAGTAATTTAAATAATATGAACAAATAATTATTTTGTTAAGCATATTTACTACATTGGACACCAAAAAAAATATTTGTAGTCAAATACAAACTAATGTATAATCATAACTTTCAATACTAATAATTCAGTGAGTACCAAGAAAAATATTTATAGTAAAAAACAAACTAATGTATGGTCATCCATGAATAGAATACTATAATCATAACTTTCAGTACTAATAATTCACTTAGTACCAATAAAAATATTTGTAGTCAAAAACTAACTAATGTATGATCATCCATAAATGGAATGCTATTATCATAACCTCCAATATTAATACTATAATCATAACCTTCAGTACTAATTATAACAATTTTAGCTGGAATTTAACAATAAAATCCAGATTTAGAGATTAGATACAGACAAATCCTTGAAATAGGAATACTTTGAAAACCAGCTCACAACAATAGGCATTCACTAAATAAACTCACACAGCAATGCAATTAAGATGCACATATCATCACACGGAGTGGTGAAAATTAGCAATGCATACTGATTCATAGTAGTATTATCAGGAGTGCTTCCTGCTTAGCACTGGATGAAGAAACTCTTCCAACCGAAACCGCTRCAATCTTGAACGCCCCTGCCCCCAAAACGGGTATGGGGAGGACCATTGCAGATCTCAGTGTTGTAAGCRGCAGCACTCTGCCCTTCAAACACGAACTCGTATCCTCCGTGAAATTTGTCATCGATATTAGAACACCCACATTTGCTGTATTGAACACTTTGGTTTTTACACCCTGCCGCTTCCCACGCAGTGAAATAGCTGCCTTTCGAAGGCCGGGCGGAGACTAAAATCAGGCACACTGATAAAAACATCATGTATGTGAAGCGCTTGGCTTCCATGGCAGCTGATTCTAGAACTGCAGAACARATTAAAGAAGACGGGRGCGATTTGTATTTCCAGGAAASCCAAATTTGTAGTGGGCATTAGGCCATAGTAGATTTAATTTGATCGGAGAMTGAAAGTGGCTAGTTATAGCCCCTCGGGGAAGTCATTCGACAGACGTCTCTATGTAGACCCTCAAATTTCTCGTGGAGTAGATTAACTTGTRGACAAAGTATACGCGGGTTTGCTGGCAGGCTGGACAAAGTWTGCGCGCGCGTTTGACGTTTCTTGCGCGACCCKTAAATTGTCGTGGAGTCCATTAAATTATGTACAGAGAGTCTACGCGGGTTTCCTACCTGGGTCCACTCTGTTCTGTTTACGCGATGGACGTTTCTTGCGCCGCCCTTGAATTTCTGGTCGACTGGATTAAGTTGTGGACACGAGGGATCAAATTTGGAAGGTAGGGTTATACTTCAATCTAAAGCATGATTATTGATATGACTTTTTTGTGTTACTGTGCCTTTGATTTTGAAAGGCAAAACAGAAGATCATAAGGATAGGGATGATTATTGATATGACTTTTTTTTTGTTACTATGCCTTTGATTTTGAAAGGAAAAACAGAAGATCATAAGGATAGCTATGAGAATCTGTTTTTATTTTGTAATTCATCATTAACTTCTGGGCATAATTCCCTCACGGGAGGGCCTAGAATATGTAAGTGTACAGAGAGCGTTGAAGATTAATTGCTACAATAGAGTAGAGACGTTGTAATTGTTTTCCGAAGCAAGATTTCACTCTCTTTGCATCTAGCCATCGTTGCAGCTATCCGAGAATTGTAGCTCGTGGAGGCGATTTCAAAACCTGTCAATATTCAACCAGTAATAACCATCACAGATCTCTAGTGTTTTCTTTGCCTCAGTCGTTCAATCGACGAAGAATTTCCGATCAACGTGGCGGTATGTCCCGGTTCTCTTTGGTTCAGTTCATTTCTCATTCTGGTTCTGCTCCTGTGTTAGGGGTTTCTTGCTCTCTCTTTATCTTCAGTTTGAGAAGATGGCTTCAACAAATGTTGAGTTCTGATGCTTCGTTGGAGGGCTTGCATGGTCCACCGAGGATGGTAGCCTGCAGGAGGATTTCAGTTCTCATGGAGAAGTTATCTAAGATTATTAGTGAACAAAAAGAAAGGAAAGGGTGAAGCCCATGGGCACAAAAGTCCGATTTATGTTTTTTGAATGGATTTCTTTAAGAATAGAGAAAATAGTTATATTAAATTTTAAGAAAAGGGACTGTGTTAAATATATTAGCATTATTTTTATTTGTAAAACAATTGAAATGAATTATGAAGAGCCACTCATAAAACATGGTAACTTAATTTAAGTTGATGGTTCTTGATGTATGCAGTGCCACAAAAGCACATCACCATTTTGGTTATGTCTATAGTCTGTTACAACTTATGGTTCTTGGAGTATTTGGTAACCCAAGAACAACAGCATGTGTATAGTATGTGATCATTGTGTGTTTGTAAAAATGGTCATGTGTAAGATTGACTGCAGTGTCAACAGAATGATTGAGTATCGAAACTTTTTTTTTTGGCAAATACAACAAGCCACATACTTTGAGAGATGGAAGTATGTCAAGACTTGTTAATCATTACAACTACAGAATTAATGGTCATAAGCAATTGAGTCTTCAATGAATCAAGTGATAGCTTGAATGAATGGTTGTGAGAAAGAGCATTGTCTATGAGATTTCATAAGTGGATCAAGATGTTGATGAAGACTATACCAAACATAGATCATATTGTTGAAATTATTAAGACAACTGAGGGGGGCGTAAATCAGTTGTTACTGTGCTTAAACAATTTTAAGTCTATTAAACCATTTTTAATCTTTCATCAAGTGACCATCAATATTATACATCATATGAACAAAATAAATAATGAGCATCAATCACACATAAGATATACACAGAAACAGATTTTCACGAGGAACCCCTTAAAGGGAGAAAACCTCTTCTTCTTTGAAATGATAGGCAGTCTTTTAAGTTCTGTACATCATCTATGTTTGAGCACCAACTCAATGTGAGACTACAACCTCTGTTTTGCAAGCTGCAACTTGCTGAGAGCACCAACTCTCTGTCTTCTCTAGCACCTACTAGAAGGAAGCACCAACTCCCTGGTTTCTCTAGCACCCACTAGAAGGAAGCAACAACTCCCTAAGTGTTCCAGCACCAATTAGATGGAAGCACCAACTTCCAATCACACAAACACCAACCTGTATAACAGAGAACAACAGTTCTCCCTTGCACCACCCTGCCGCCCTGGCTTTTCTGGCTACAACCAGATGGAAGCTACAACTCCCTATGTTCAAGAACCCACTTGAACCTCTGAGAACAACAGTCCTCCCTAGCACCTCCCTACCACCATGATTATAAATAAATGATTGAATAACCAACAACATAGATAAGTCGATTCTTACCACTTCTTCTCTGTTTTGCAAATCTGGTCTGCTTCTAACTATTCTGCAATTCTTCTCTTCCTCTGTCTGTTCTGCAATTCTTCTCTGCTTCAAGTTGTTCTGCAATTATGATCTTGCTTCTATCTATTCCTCATCTGTTACTCATCTCTGAGTTTTATCTCACACTGCGCATACTGTCGGTCTCACACTGTGCATACTGTAGTTTTCTCTTTCTTACAGTTCAACTCATTTTTCCTTCAGAACAACCAACCACGCAAAATCACTGCGTGTTTCTTTTATGCACCACCACCTCTTCAGTTACCCCTCAAAATCCTAGAAAAATAACACTTCAACAACTGAATCGCCAACCGATCAAGAATCATGAATCAGTTTTGCTAACTGAATCGTAACTAATTGATTAATTGTGAAGTGCAACCATAGCCCTCCGATCATATTCAAATTCACCTGCACCGTTGGATTGAATCCGTAGGGTCTTGCGTTTATTTCGCCATCTCGCATTTTGACATTTCGGCATTTTGGCATTTCTGTGGTGAAGAGTCTTGACTCTTCAGGTTACAATCGTCGAAAAAGAGTCAGATCAACGGTCCACAACAACTCATAATCTGATCCCTTCTTTTCTTAATCGAATGGCTGACAAGATTTCGACGTTTCACATTTCGACGTTTCGGCATTTCTGTGTTGAAGTGTTTCGACACTCCAAGTCACGAACCCCAAAATTTTTGGCATTTCGCATTTCGTAACTTCGGGACTCCTGTGATGAAGAGTTTCGACTCTTGACTCCTCCAAATCCCGGTATTCTAAACTCTGAAATGGAGTCAGATCAAATTTTTGGCATTTCGCATTTTGCAACTTCGGGACTCCTGTGATGAAAACAAAGACTCAATTTCCGAGTTTCAGATACTGGGAGTTGGAGGAGTCAAGAGTCGAGACTCTTCATCACAGGAGTCCTGTGATGAAGAGTCTCGACTCTTGACTCCTCCAACTCCCGGTATCTGAAACTTCGAAATGGAGTCAGATCAACTTTTCGGCATTTCACATTTCGCAACTTCGAGACTCCTGTGATGAAGAGTCTCAACTCTTGACTCCTCCAACTCCCAGTATCCGAAACTCCGAAATGGAGTCTTTGTTGATGTGCCTGTTTCGGGATTTCAGCGTTTCGCATTTCACAACTTCGGGACTCCTATGATGAAGAGTCTCGACTATTGACTCCTCCAACTCCAGGTATCCAAAACTTCGAAATAGAGTCTTTGTTGATGTGCATGTTTCGGGATTTTGGCGTTTTGCATTTCATAACTTCGGGACACCTGTGATGAAGAGTCTTGACTCTTGACTCCTCCAACTCCCCGTATTTGAAACTCCAAAATGGAATCAGAATTGATGTGCCTGTTTCGGGATTTCGATGTTTCGCATTTTGCGATTTCATCATTCTTGTTGTGAGTTTCCTTGACACCTCCAACTCTTGGTATACGAAACTCCAAAATGGAGATTAAGTCATGGTTTCTCATTTTGCGATTTTCTGCCATGAGTTGCTTCCTTGACTCCTGGATTTTATGCTTCTGAATGTTGAACTTTCTATTGCCATGCCATTATCCCTGCACTGCTAGTCTTCATCTTTTCCATCAATGAAAAACACGCATACTCTGCCTCTATCTGAAAACATGCCAACAACCAACAATCTCCCCCTTTGGCATTGATGGAAACCCCTTCAATAACGTCCAACTATACCATTGTAGCATCCTTGAAATTACTACACTTTCTCCCCCTTTGACATCAATGTCAAAGAAGAAACACGTTCCCCCTGAGTTGTTGCAGTACATACTCCCCCTGTCAACTATGAGAAGCTTAGAAATACAACAGATATTCAATAAGTACTCCCTCTAACCAGGTGAACAGATTAGATGAAAGAAGTTATAACCCCCAACTTTTGACGAAGATATCCAAAAGGGGTCGTTGCTAACGGTTTAGTAAAGATATCAACTATCTGTTCTGTGGAAGGAATATAATTCAGATGAACGACTTTTTTTGTAACTTGATCTCTGAGAAAATGGTATTTTATTGGTATGTGCTTAGATTTTGAATGAAGTACAGGATTCTTAGAGAGACTAATGGCATTGGTGTTATCACAGTGAAGTGGAATGGGATCAGTGTAAATTACCTTCAAATCTGCAAGAGTTTGTATCATCCATAAAATTTGTGTGCAGCAAGTAGCAGCAATAATGTATTCTGCCTCTGTAGTTGATAATGAAATGGATCTTTGATTTTTACTAAGCCATTCTACTAATGAGTCACCCAGAAAGAATGTCCTCCACTGGTGTTTTTTCTCTCATGAACACAGTTTGCCCAATCTGCATCTGAATAAGAAGTTAACTGAAAATTTTGATTTCCGGGATACCACAGACCATAAGTCATTGTTCCCTTCAAGTATTTGAATATCCTTGTGAAAGCTACCAAGTGACTTTGTTTAGGAGCTGACTGATAACGACCTACCATTCCAACAGCTTGCATTATATCATGACAGGATGTTGTGATGTACAGAAGACTGCCTATCATTGATCGGTATGTCCTTTGATCAACAACAGGTGAAATGTCATCTTTACTAAGCTTGCAACCAACAAAAGATTGGACAGGTGAAATGTCCATATATACTTCTTCCTCTAGATCTCCATTAAGAAAAGCTGACTTAACATCCATCTGATACACTTTAAAGTTCTTATGGCATGAATATGCAAGGAACATTCTGATGGCTTCCAATCTTTCCACAGGTGCAAAGGTTTCATCAAAATCTTGACCGTCAACTTGTGCATACCCTTTACAGACCAATCTGACTTTATTTCTAACAACTTGTCATTTTTCATTCATTTTATTCTTGAACACCCATTTGGAACCTATTACATTCTTATGTTCGGGTCTAAGAACAAGCTCCCAAGTATTGTTCTTCTCAATCTGATCAAGCTCTTCATTCATACCTCTAATCCAATCATCATGTTGGTTGGCTTCGTCAAAATTTTTAGGTTCACTCATAGATAAAAAACAACATGAGATTGTTCTGAGTCTTTAATCAATTTCCTTCTTGTCTGAACTCATTTATTTATATCTCCAATTCTCTGATTTTCAGGATGATTCTTTCTAACAATTCTGAGAGGTGATTTTTATTCTTTCTGTTGATTTGTGTCAGTTAGAGTATTCATATCTTCATCTGATTTAGATTCTTTTCTTTTTGATCCTTGGACCTTTTCATCTTCATTTTCAACTATATCTTATGTTCTTGGTTCAACACTGCTTACATTTCTGATAGGGTTTTCTTCATCAACTTTTATGTCTATACAATCAACTAGTTTATGCAGTCTCTTATTGTAGCATCTATACCCTTTACTGTTTGTAGCATAACCCAAGAAGATACCTTCATCGGGCCTGTCATCATATTTGTCAATATTTTCATCATTGTTATTGATATAACATTTACTCCCAAAGACTTTAAAATGCTTGATTGAAGCATGTCTTCCAAACCATAGTTCATAAGGAGTCTTGTCACTGTGTGGCCTGATATGAGATTTGTTAAGGATATGAACAACTGTATGAATTGCTTCCACCCAATATGTCTGAGGTATGTTCCTTTCATTCATCATTGATCTTGTCATTTGATGTATTGATCTATTCTGCCTCTCAACAACTCCATTTTTCTGTGGATTCCTTGGAATTGTGTACTCTCTTTTGATCCCGTGTTTATCACAGAACTCTTTAAAGTTCCATGAACTAAACTCTCCTCCTCTATCAGACCTTACTGCCTTTAATATTTTTCCTGTTTGATTCTCAGTCAGAGCCTTAAACACTTTGAATTTTTCAAATGCTTCAGATTTTTCCTTAAAAAAGGCAACCCATGTTAGTCTAGAATAATCATCAATAATCCACATAAAATAATTTTCTTTTCTTGTACCTTCTTTCCTTGATGGTCCACATAAATCCATATGTACTAACTGGAGAGGTTTTTCTGTTGAAGGAAAGTTTTTAGATTTGAACTGAGTGCGAGTAAGTTTTTCTATCTGGCAAGGTTTACAAACAAAGTCGTATGGCTTTGATATCTTCAAAAGATATTTTACTGCCCCATTGTTTCTGAGATTGATTATATGATCAAAATTTAGATGTCCAAGTCTCCTATGCCACAACCAACTTTCATCATATTTTCTTAAGTGGCATTCTTCTTTTTCTTCTTTTAACACATATACATTGTTTTATGTTCTTATCCCTTTTGCAACTAGCTGTCTTGAATTCACAGATTTTATTCTACAATCTTTAGAGGTAAAAATGACTTCACATGCTCGGTCACAGACTTGAATGACACTAAGAAAATTATGTTTCATACCTTCTAAAAACAATACATCTTGAGATTTCCCTTTTCCATTACTCAAATTTACCATTCCTTTACCTTTTATTTTTCCTGGTGCATAATTTCCAAAAGTTACATTCCCTTATTTGCTTTCACTTAGAGTTAGAAACTTACTTTTGTCTCCAGTCATATTTTTGGAACATCCACTGTCAATATACCAGGGATTCTTTTCTCTTTGGGCTAATAACACTAGTCTACACTTGTCATCTTCTTTCTTCTTCCAAATCTTGAAATTTTCAGCAGCAGGATTCGAATCTGGCTTAAAATTCCTTAAGCGACAATTTGTAGCTTTATGTCCATAGTTATGGCAGATGTAACATTCTGGTTCACTAAATAACAGATCATAATGATTGTTATGCTCATAACTATTGTTATGTTTCACCTACGTCCTTTTCCCAGCCATAGCATGATTTATAGTCTGAGGTTGTTTGTTGCTTGGTTGTCTTGATCTTTGTTGTGGAAGATGGTTAATCGGTGAATAACTTGATTGTTAATATCTAAATCTTAAAGAACAGTTTATATCTTTGTGACCAAAGTTAGAACAGAAAAAACAATAACCATAGAAAAAACCTTTGTACCTTGAAAAAGTCTGTCTTCTTTGAGGAGGTCGATTTCTTTCATGCCGATAATCTCTCTGATCTACAGATTCGGTTCTGGTACTTTTTCTTTCATTCCTTCTTGGTGGATGATTCTCTTTCTTTGTTTCTACAGAGTGACTGTTGTCAATGTTTGAGGATTTGACAAACTTGATAGATTCTGTATTACTTGGATGATCACTACTTGATCCTTCTTCATACCCCAAGCCAACTTTCAACTTTGGATTTCTTTGTTGATTTAGAATGGAGGTTAATTCTTCTGAGGCTTTAATACTTGGTATATTTTGGTGATACAATCACTTAAACTTCTCCATTTCTTTTCTTATTTTTGCTATCTCTTCTTCTAAGGCTTCACACCTCGCTTTCTTCTCCGTCAATTGTTGTTTTAGTATATCTTCTATTTTCTTTGCCTCTTCTAACTCCACTTCTAGTAGAGAAAAGTTTTCATCAGGTTTTTCACCGTTCATTTTAAACTGCTTCAACAATTGTTTTTGTTTTCTCTTCTTACATCTGAGTCTATCAATTTCTTCCAAAGCACTGATTAATTCACCTTCCATATCCACTACCGTTTCTTCATCATCCATTTCACCTCCTCTGTGTTCATCATCAAAATCTCCCATATCCATAAGCATAAAATCATTCACTTTGTTTTCACATGATGAATCACTATCTATGTCTTCTGAGGAATTGTCATTGTCTGCACACAAAATTTTATTTTTACTATATTTCTTGAATTTGTACTTATTTTCATCATCAGAGTTCTGGTCATTTTTCTGGTGGGACACTTAGATGCAAAATGACCTATCTTATCACAGTTAAAACATTTGAAGGGAAGATTGCCTTGATATTTTCCTCATCCTTTCTTTAACCTTCTCACAAATTTTGCCTCAATATCATCTAGATCTGAATCAGTATTCTTGTCTTCTTTAAAAGATTCTTCTCTAGTAATGGATTTATCTTTGTTGATTCTCATTTCATATGTAGTTAATTTTCTTAGGAGTTGATCAATGGACATAGTTTTAAGATCATTTAGTTCTTCTATTGCAGAGACTTTTGGATTAAATTTATCAAGCAAAGATCTTAAAATCTTTTGAACTAAAATTGATTCTTCAATCTTCTCACCAAGACCCTTCATGGAATTCACAAGTTATTCAACTCTTAAAAAGTACTTGCTAATTGTTTCATCTTCATTCATCTTTAGTTGTTCAAACTTCAACCTAAATGTTTGAAGTTTGGCATCTTTTACTTTCTCATTTCCTTCATAGTTGCTAATAAGTTTATCCCACATTTCTTTGGCAGTTTGAAGATG
>ML797855.1:68624-87751 GCA_009831015.1 Picea engelmannii
GAGTCAATAGCACCTGTATATAGCAATAGTAAAACATCTTGTCATCAATCATGACGCATCATCATCAAGGTTAAGTGGTTCATCATCATAAAAATCCATATCACTTGCGAGCAAGTGTCCTCAAAGAATAAGTTTTGTCAGTGTGCCAGTGCGGGATGTTACATTGGAAATAATATTTCATTCTTGCAAATTATTTTCAAAAATAAAGAAAAGAAAAAGAAAGAAAAAAGAAAAAGAAAAGAAAGAAAAGAAAAAGAAAGAAAAAATAAAGAAAAAAGAAAAAGAAAAGAAAGAAAAGAAAAAGAATAAAAGAGAGCATAAAAGAAAATGGATAAAATCCCCATGCAATAACAATGACTTGACCCATACAGTTTAATCATGGTCAGGTCTTTTAAATTTATGTTTATAGTCTTATTGAATAAGACTTGGCTAAACTTTTTAATCTTAGCCAAGTAGATAGGTTAGTTAGTGAATAAATTTGACCAAATTGTTTAAACTTGGTCAAATATCCCTAGGGTAGAGGAAGTTTTGGCCCAACAGTCTAATCTGGGCTAAATATGTAGGTAGGTAGGATACGACGTAGACTAGCAAGTTTTTCCTCCAATTAAACACACATGATATTCGATGAAAGTTCATGATTTTGAGGTTTGAAGTGTTTTTCCTAACCCCATGGTGACAAAATGTAAGGGAAGTGGTGAAAAGCCCCACAAAGGAGAACTATCCTAAGTTCTTGCTGCACATTTTGATTCTCACCCAGATATTAAGGACTGTGCACAGATCTACGGTGGATCCATCGACACTGAGATCTATGGTTGACAGGAAATTCCGGACCCCCTCCCCGATTGTTCTACCTTTAACAGTGGGGGAGGGGTCCGATATGGAGACTAAATAGCACACATAGATCAACGGTTGATCTAGAGGCACTTAGATCTATGACCGACAAGAGATTCTAGACCCCCCTCGACAGCTCTACTTTTAACGGTGGGGGGGGGTCCGATATGGGAGGTTTACCTAGAGGGCCCCATCCTAGCATGTCACCAATCCATTATGTCAGACCCCCTCCGCTCCAAACCATTTAGTACCTACCACCCCCTCTGACATATTTCCATACCGACATTCTTATACCACCGCCACCTCATGATGTCACATCCCACTATATCCTCTTGTACCTCCTATCTCATTACTCTGCCAACATATTCCCCTCTATTGACCTGTCACATGTCACTTCCCTTTCGCATATCTTCCATTCATCACCCTTCATGGCATCCTGACACATCCGTCATCCATCCTTTACCTGCCACTTCATACCTCAAGTGACCCGTTGGCCATTTAATACAAGCTAACATATCCATTAGTTTTCCGACTTGTCCCCCATGCCCAACGGATACCCATTCACCCAAATTTAACTTTGTTTCTGCCATTTGCATAGTGCTCACACTCTCTGCACACCAAAATCTCATTTTCCTCATCATTTTAGTCAATGACGCAGCCATAGCCATTACCTAATAACTTTTTTGTTTCATTTTGCAGGTACCTGTTGAATTGATGGCACCAAAATCTAAAAGATCAGAGGTTGAGGAAAATCCATTCCTTCCACCTCCTGTCGATCTTGACCTAATCCCCCTAGCTGACAAAGATTACTTGATCTCATAGACTAGGTGAGAATTCTATTGCACCGAGTTACAGTCATGGTTTAAAGATACTTTCCTGGATCAAAGTGACGAGATTGGGTTTTGGGAGTACAATCTTCCACTGTATATTTTCCCCAAATCCACCATTTTCTCGAATTCACCCTCAAATGTGAGGTGCATTACCTCCCTGATCAGAGAGCCATAGTTTCATCGTCTGGAAAAACTCTTTTCTCTATCACACCCGAGGCCATGGATCAAATCATGCAAATATCCAGAGTCGAATCTCGTGCTCCCCTCACCATTGAATTTCTAACAAAGATGTACCAAAATATTTCTTTTCCCCAGAGAGCACAATTTTTTGAGCTTTTCCTCCCACGGGATGCCCAATTTCCCAAGAAAAATCCCCCTTACCATTCCTCCATGTTTTCAAAAAATGGCAACCAAATCATCTCATCGTTATGTTGTATGCTCGATTATTTCTTAGACGAATGGGTGGACGAACCCATATTGGGTTTCCTATCTTTTTTCTATGCCGAAGAAAAAGCCACCACCCAGTTCGACTACAAAGGTTTTCTAGCTGAGAACATGCACGAACAGCTTTTCAAATTCACCACAGAGGGCATGTTCCGGTATTCTTCAATACTGGATTACATGTTCATGTTCTTTCAAGCAAATAGGTTCTCTTTCCCTATTCAGAAAATGGACCAAGAAGGTAAACCACAGTCTCTCACCTCTTGGACTTTGTTGCTCACAAGAAACTCCACCGAGTTTAATTTCAAGCAATTTATTGAGAAGTTTTACCACCCAATGGTAAGAATGCTTAGTGGTAGACAAGAGCCGAGGATAAATGAGGAGGTCCAAAGAATCTTACACCTTTCGGACCTCGTCATGACCGGAGACTGGTATTTGTATCAGAATCACACGAATATCAGAGTATATAGGTGTGAGTTAGCTCCCTATAAGCTGCCCAAATACTTGCCTGTGAGAATATTCACATTGGAGTACATTAGGCAAATGATTAATTCAGATGACATTCATTTCATGTCTGAAGAAGAAACAACAACTGAGAATCAAAGGGAAGATAGGACCTTTTATTTGCAATAGTCGAGATGCAGGGGAAGAGGCAAACAAGGTATTAAGGGAAATGAAGTTTGGCACAAGATTCCTATGGCACTATGATCCATGTGGGATTATTGCAGAGATGAGATCGAAGAACAAAAGTTCTCCATATGCTCATGCACTCAAATCAGAGATTGAGAAATTTGCAAACCAGACAGAGTGGGGGGTAAACACTCTGGAAGATACAAAACCACATCCCACTCCAACTTTCATCTCACAAACAACTACACTACAGATAACCAAGGACAAAAGACCCAGAAAGGACTCCTCACCTTTAGTCACTAAAGTGTCAACAGAGGATTTCCAGGTGTATAAGAAAAGGCCTAAGACCTCTCACACTACTGACAATTCTAGAGAGGAAGAGACCCAGTCCACCACAGTAGTCGAGAGGGAGAATTCATCACCTTTCTCAAGAAGTCATCAGGTGAAATCTACTTTTTCCTCAAAGAAGAAAACTGTTACCATTGTGATTACCCAATCTCCACCAGGATCTGCAAAACTGAGCATTTTTGAAAAGTATGATTTGATTAAGAATAAAAATGAGATGGTGACCAACAACACCTATGCTCAGTTCTGGAAGAAAACGCCCACAACACAACACATATTTTTATCAACTTTTAATACAAAGAAGAGGAGAATGCACATGGAATTTTTCAGGCATAAGTGCCCCATCCAAAGGAAATCATTGATTACAAGAGGGCAACATTTGAGTTTAACACCAGATATGTACATCCAGTTGATCAGATGGATTTACATAGGCAAACTGGAGAAATGGTTTTCTCAACATTGGCCAATGCTTCCACTTCTGCTTCCAAATTACAGGTTTTTATGAACAATGTTCAGACCCAATTAAAGATGGATAAAATATAATCCTTTTTTGTGCAATTTGATCGAATGAGAGATGATGTGTACCATCTGAGTCAACATGCAGAGCAGTCAAAGTCACATGAATGATTCACCAACGACCTTCCCCAAAATCAACATGAAGGATACAACAGATCATCATCAGCTCCTATATTTTTGTATCTTGTTATCTAGTTAATTAGATTTATAATTTGCCACGTCCTCATCATTAATGACAGGGTCGTTTGTAATTTTTGTTATAAATACTTCAAACTTCGAAGTACTAAGGGTTGATCTTTATGCCCAAACAAGATGTAATCATTGTAATTGTTTATCAAAGATCTACCAGTAATAAAAGGACATTTCACAGGATTCTTGCGTGTTAGCTGTTGGTGATGTTTTCTTCTCTTAGTTGAATGGTTTTTCCTATCTTCGTAATCATTTTTGTTTTCTATATCTGATCGTTTAAAATAAGTTGAAGTTGCAAAATTTATCTTTGTATACTCTGTTTTTGGCTTTTAAAGATCTAAATGTTTATCTTCTGATATTATGATTAAGAAATTCTTAAATGCTTCTTGGTTATAAATGATTATCTCACCTTTTCTATTGTCCATCATTTAATTTCTAAAGGATCTAATAGTTGCACTATCCTACCCTACGAAAGCACCTTGTAAAATATGTTTTTTTATCTCAAACTTTATAAAACAGACCCCATAGCCCAATGGATGCGTAAGAAATATTTCAGCCATTTTTATAAAACAAACAACACATTCTCATTTATTTAACTATCCTAACATCTGAAATCCAAAACAAAGTTAAATTTTATAGACAGATCCCTCTCTGAAATTGGAAGGGCTAGATCCTAGTTTCGAAGTGGTTGGATAAAGTTACCTCTATTAAATTTCTTCTACATAGAAACAACCTCTAGGAATTTATAGAGTGATAACATAGTGGCGACCATACTGGGGACTGAACAAACTTTATATATATTACGATTTATTTTCCTTAGACTAAGGAAATTTTATTTCTGAACGAATTATAAAGTCTAAACTTATATAGATATAATGTTCATAGGTTGTTAAAGTTTGTATATATTAGTTAAAAGTTTCTAAAAATAAAATTAAAATTAAAAATTATGGCTCCTAAAAGAGTTTTCACTAGATCTCATCCAGACCCAGAACCTGCAATAGCAATAGACAATCCCGAAAAATTACTTAGAAAGAAAATGTTGTAGAGGGTTCTGGGAGTCATAGTCCACTTCATAGGTCCCCTTCTTTCCCGTAGAAGTTGGTTTCCCTTCAAGATATTGAGTTTGACATATGTTTTGAACAAAGCCTTTTTAGAACAAAATCTGACAGCTTTGTAAGTGAAACAATTTTAGATCAAACCATCCTTCAACCCAAGACCCTTGAAATACTTTCTCCCAGAGATGATGTTGATCAACGATTTCTCTAGGAATTTGAGAATCTGGAAGATCTAGTTGTGAATCTTGATCAAGCCTTAGACAAAGCCAACTTTCAGCAGTCAGTTGAAATTTTTTCCTTGACTGTTGCTACAGCTTTTGTTAAACCTAAACCAGTTCATTCATCTCCTCCTAGCCCTTCATCTTCCACAGCTTCTGTCACCTCCCCTCCAATCACACAGGTTGTTGTTCAACCTCCTCCACCAATCATGGCAGCAAGATATGCTCCATTGGTGTTGGTTACTCCTTTACATGCCATGCCTTATAATTATCAAACTAGACTCCCTCAATTTGATAGTATTGGTCCTTTGAATGCATAGCAACATGTTGAAAAAATGAACGATTATTTTGATTTGCAAGAAGTAGATGAAGATGATGTACATATGAGACTATTTTCACAGAGTCTAACTGGAGAAGTCAAAAAGTGGTTCAAAACCTTACGTGTTGCTTCCATAACTGACATTGCTGCTTTTCATCGAAGTTTCCTTGATAGGTAGGAGGTAAAGAAAAATCCTCTCCAGATCTTGTCAGAATATGAGAATATCAGAAGGAACCAAGGAGAGACAGTGAAGGATTATTGCACCCGTTTCAATAATATATACAATGCAATTCCAACTGATATCAAACCACCTCAAGGTTTGGCATTAATAAAATTCCCTGATGGATTCGACGCTGACATTACGTATCAGTTAAGGGAAAGAAAATTTTCTACTCTGGAAGACATGCAGAAAAGTGTCGTTAGTGTGGAAGAAAATCTTTTAGCCAAAAGAGCCAAGCAGAAAATAGAAAGGAGGGTCGCGATTAAGGAAGATCCTTCCACTTCATCTTCAGACGCAAAACTAGATTCTCTAGCCAGAACTATGGAAAGAATGATGGAGAGGATTACTATAACTGACAGAAATCCACCCAGGGAAAACCAAGCCACTCATCAGATTCAAAATCTTAACTTCAGAAGAAATCCTCCCCAGATCAGGCAGAGAGATCCGATGGATCAAAGAGAACAGAGGGGGCCTGATCAGTAGATTAGACCACCCCTCTAGGAAAATTATGTTGGTGAAGGTGAGGAGACAATCGAAGAATTGGATGATACTCATATAAACCTCATGGGCATTCACGATGATGAATCCATTTTTCTTACTCAGGAAGAGCATGAGTTTTTCCTCCTTTCACAAATAGAGGTAAACGAGGAAATAGAGGAGACATAACAACATGCCTTTGAAAATGATATAATGGAGGTACACAGGAAGTATAACCTAAGAATAAATAAGGAAAATGAAAACCCTCCAAAGAAGGCTGCTGAAACAAAGAAGGTTACTGAAACAAATAGAATAGTCAAAACCAAAAAAATCTCATAATCCTCTCCCAAGAAAGTCCCTGAGTGGAATAATGATGAATCCCCTACAAAAAGAACTCTCAAAGTTTTACAAATAGAAAATCAGACTGAAGTTTCATCAACTAGCCAACCAAGTGCTCCTGACCATAAAACTCTGATGGATAAACCAGAAGTTCAAATATTAAGAAAAACTTCCACTACTTTCAGCCTTGAAGGGGAACTAGCTAAACTGGAGATTCTCATTCCCCTCTCCGAGCTGATGAGTAAGAACACTTACAGGTCACAACTGATTAAATCTTTGAGAATCGAACCAGAGATAGGTATGAAGGCCCTGAATGTTGGATCTGCAAATTACTCAGACACAATAAATCTTGTTGATGATCAACCAGAGATCATGTTTGGTCCTAAAGTTGATGGTCAAACCAATAACAGTGTCGTGGACCCTTTTTACATCAACCTAAATATCCACGAATTGATATTACACAATGCTATACTGGATTCGGGTGCCTCTCACAACCTGATGCCCAAATCTATGATGGAAAAGTTGGGACTCAAGGTCACCAGACCCTACAGGGATTTTCATTCTTTTGACTCTAGAAAGGTCAAATGCATAGGGCTAATTAAGGATTTATGCATCACCCTAGCTCAAATCTTAGCAAAGAGTATGGTAATGGATATAGTAGTTGCATAAATTCCCCCAAAATATGGTATGTTACTGTCAAGATCATGGGGAGCTAAGATGAAAGGAACCCTGCAACTATATATGTACTACACCATCTCGGTATTTGGACAACAACGAAGAATGTACAGAGAAACCCTGATGAAGTATATGGTCAACAGTCAGGAAAAGGCGTACAATTACCCACTATACTCTACACACTCTGATCTGGATTCGTTCGTTCTTTACAATGATGGTGATTTGGAAGAACAAATCGCTTAGCTGGAAGATGATATCCATGATTCGAAAGAAGATAAAGCAATCACTGAGGCAATAAATGATGAAACTATGGAAAGTGAGGAACTGCCAGCAGATTTTTGGAGCATGGATTTCGATGGTGCAGTGAGTAAAGAGGGAGATGGAGCTGGAGTTTGGTTACATAATCATAGATCAAGGTATTCAGAGAGCCATTCTTACAAACTGAATTTCCAATGCACTAACAATATAGTTGAGTATGAAGCTTTGATGCTCGGCCTGGAACTACTGAAGAAAGTTGGTGCCAAAGAGATTATGGTAAGGGGTGATTCTGAACTGATTATCAAGAAAATCAAAGGTGAGTATGCAACTAAACATCCCAGACTTAGAGCTTATAGAAATGATGTTTTGGATTCTCTTCAATGTTTTACTGAAATCGATTTGCAGGTAATACCCAGGGGACAAAACATATTAGTAGACGGGTTGGCCATGTTATAAGCTACCTGCAAATACACTTCCGTCCCACTGCAAATACACGGTGGAAGTGAAGTGCAGGCCAACCGTTCCATACAACATCAGATACTGGCAAGTATTCGGGAATGACGATCAAATTGAAGACTTCCTACAGTGTAAGAATGAGTTCGAATGTACAAATATAGATTTAGAAAATGATGATGATGATGTAAATAAATCTGTTTTTGAAACTGGTAGTGTAAATAACTTAGATTCTGAAGGGTTGAATGAAAATAAAATAGATGCAGATGAATTGAATGAAAATGAGATAGATTCTGGTATTCTACAGTTGAAAATTAATGTTTTACCTAGAGGTTCTACTAGAAGACTTGTTTGATTTTAACGATGTAGCCAAAAACCCAAAAATTGAAGCTAGTAGTAAAGAGGTCGAAGAGTGCAACATATGAACAGAAGAAAAACCCAAGATGATAAAAATTTCTAAATCTTTGTCCCCTGAGAAAAAACTCAAATGCATTGAACTTTTTAAGGAATATGTAGATGTGTTTTCTTGGGGTTATGAGGACTTAAAATCCTATGACACAAGTATCATACAACATCAGATTCCCATAAAAGAAGAACACAAACCTTTCAGGTAGAAACTTAGGAGAATAAATCCCAAGTTGCTTCCCCTGATAGAGAAAGAAATCAAAAATATGTATGATGCAAAAATTATAGTCCCCTTGAGATTTTCCAAATGGGTTTCTAACCTAGTTCCTACCAGGAAGAAAACTGGCGAGATCAGACTTTGCATAGATTTTATAAATCTAAACAAAATCTCCCTCAAGGACAATTACCCTTTTCCCAAAATGGACCACATTTTACAAAAGGTAGTTGGGGCCAGTAGGATCTCCTTATTAGATGGTTTCTAGGGCTACAACCAAGTCCTTGTCCACCGAGAAGATCAAGAGAAGACATAATTTACCACACTCTGGGGAACCTTCATGTATGTGAAGATGCCCTTTGTCTTGATGAACGTTGGTGCCACTTTTAAAAGGGCAATGGATATTTCTTTTGTGTATGAACTTGGAAGATTTATAGTCATATATCTGGATGATGTGACTGTATACTCCCAATCTGATGAATAACACTTGAAACATCTTAGACGCATGTTTGAGAAGTGCAGAAAATTCGGGATTTCGTTAAACCCAAAGAAGTCTCTTTTCGTTTTAGAGAAAGGAAAGTGGTTGGGACACATAATATCTAAATATGGAATTGAAATAGATCCCAGTAGGATAGAAGCCATCTGGAAGGTGGAACACCCTAGGAATATGAAAGAGCTACAGTCGTTCATCGAAAAAATAAATTTCCTCAGAACGTTCATACCCAACTTGGACGAACTTCTTAGGAACATCACTAATATGTTGAAAAAAGACACAAAAATCAGATGGAACACTGAGTCCAAACAGTATTTTGAACAGGTGAAACATGAACTCACCCAAGCCCCAGTTTTGATCAGTCCTGATTATACCAAATACTTTTACCTTTTCTCTTTTGCATCTGAACACACCATCGCAATAGTCTTATTGTGTAAAAATAGTGAAGGGTACGAACAACCCATAGTATTTTTTAGCAAAGCTTTGAGAGACGCTGCGTTGAACTACAACATAATGGAGAAACAAGATTTTTCCCTGGTAAATGCCATAAAGGATTTCAGAGTCTATATTCTTCATTCTCACACAATTGCATATGTTCCAAACACAGTGGTAAAGGATATCCTGACTGAGGATAATCCAGAAGGTAGGAGAGGAAAATGGATTGCGATTATTCTAGAATATGACATTGAAATAAAACCTACTAAACTGATCAAAGGACAGGGTTTGGACAAACTAATGGCTGGATCTAATTTTCATGCTCTAGATATTAATATTTTGGTTGCAGTTGACGAGTAGGAGGAGCAGGCGACTCCAAATGTAAAGGAGGTATTCTTAAAATCTCGTTGGTACACAAACCTCATTTTTGTACTTCATAACTTACAAGATCCTCCTGGTTTGACTAAGACCAAAGCCATATTTATTAAACTGAAATAATTGAAATTTTGTATTCTAGAAAGTAATCTTTATTGGAAAGATCTTGCTGGTATATTTCTTAATTGCCTATTAAAATACGAAGCTGACAGGGTTCTGCAGGATTTCCATGCAGGAGACTGTGGTGGACATCTGAGTTGGAATACCACATCTAACAAGATTTTGAGCGTTGGTTTCTACTGGCCTACATTGTTTGTTGATGTTCATCAAAAAGTTACTTCTTGTCATAAATACCAGGTTTTCGAAGGTAAAAGGAAGTTGTTGCCTCTCCCCATGAAAACCATCTTAGTTGAAGCCCCTTTCCAACAATGGGGTTTGGAATTTATTGGAGAAATACATCCATCCTCCTCGGGCCAACACAAGTGGATCCTCACGGCCACAGACTACTTCACCAAGTGGATCGAGGTTGTGCCATGCAGGCAAGCTACTGACTCTGTTATCATTAAATTTTTAGAAACTAATATCTTGTCTCGTTTTGGATGCCCCAGAAAAATTATAGTTGACAATGCAACGACCTTCAGATCCAAAAGACTCATATATTTTTGCAGCCAATACCACATTACTTTGGGACACTCAACAACTTATTATCCTCAAGGAAATGGGCTAGCTGAGTCCTCAAACAAAAGTATGGTGAACATTCTTAGGAAAACACTGCAAGAAATTAAGAAATCATGGCATAATAAGTTGGTTTTCGCACTCTGGGATAATAGAATAAGCAGGAAAAGATCAATTGGCATGTCTCCATACCAATTGGTGTATGGTACTGAAGCAGTTTTTCCCCTTTCCTTAGGAGTCCCTGTTATGAAACTATTGAAGGAAGTGCAAGTAGAGCCTGTTAGCGCCAATTCTTGCAAGGGGTTGTTTTCCCAAGAGATAAGCCCCTTTGGGGGAAGAATGTGAAGAAGTGGGGTAAAAACCCACTTACCCTAGGTTGGGGCGCAAATGCACATTTCGATAAGTAGCGGGCAAATATGGGCGGTCATGACCTACGTGCCCAGATCTACGGTCAGGATTGGATTCTGTATCCCCCTCGCCATTATACCTTTAAAGCGGAGGGGAGGGTCCTGAATTAGCTGCGCATCTCTCAACGGCCTAGATTGAAGCACCCAAATCTGTGGCCGAGGATTGATTTCGGACCCTCCCCCCGCCATTATACCTTTAATAGGGGGGGGGGTTCTGGAATGAGTGACTGCATGTGGGCCCCCCTAAAATCCCTTGTCACATCTCAAACTCCCTCTGCTTACCGCCTTCCACCATGTGTCTTCCACTCAGTGCTATTCTGGCCCATCTCTTTCCCCTTTCCTCACTCCCACCTATCACCTCCCGTCAGGTGTTCCTCCCAACTTTCTTCCTTCATTTTCCACTCTCTCCGGTGTCATGTCCATTTTCCCTTAGACCCTCTTATCTTCCAACACCTGTACCTCCATGCTCCACTCAACTTCCACCTGTTTCGTGTCCTCACTCCCTGACTTGTCGCATTGCGGCTTCCTTATCACCTTCTCGTGGCACATCACCTCATCATCTGGTGTCACATCCTTCGTTTCTTTGACACCTAATGCTTCCCCCTCAGCACCTCTCGTCTCACCTTCACAGTGTTGATTCCATTTCCCCTGTCAGACCCTCATCCATATCCGCCATATGGGTCCCCTCATAGCAGTCCAACGAAGTAGCAGAATCCAAAGGGAGACTCCCATGTCCTGCAAGTGTAGAGTTGACCAAGCCTCACCTGATCCCGAGAAAGAATTTATTGGGGTAATTGATGGTGGTTGAACATCGTCTCCTTCCATAAATAGAAGGCCGAGAAGGGAAGGGCGTAGAGGCAGACTGTCAGTCCATCCTAACAGAGATTGCGTCTAACAAATGGTTGCATGGGCAGTCTTCCCAATGTCTACATGCACAACTTGACTGAGAAACTCACCTACGCGAAGCATTGAACTCATGACATGATCATGCCTTCAGTGCCTGAGTCAGTCCCAAGTATATGTAGGAATTTTTTCCATTTTTGTGGGTATCGATGGTAGAGCAAAGCTCTCGATTGTAAATTTTTAATGGACATTCTAGTTCTCTGGTTATGTATCTGTATGTGAGATTTCTTGTTTAATAACAGACAACTTTCCCATTCCATCTGGTTTTCATCTCATACTGAGGGATTTCATGATTGACTAATTCACATGAATCATTGTGGTTGTGTTATGATAAAGGTTTTATTATAGCACTGTTATATTCTCCAGTGTTTCTGCAACTTAAACGTAAGAAGCTGTTGTGTTCAGGTTTTCCTCCTATAGTTTGTTAGAAGCCTGATGTTTATAACATACCTTTTGATTTCCTCATAGAAGTCTTCCTCCTCCTCACCCTTACTACAACCTACTGTTTGAAGTTTGACTAAGACCTCACCTGCCTGTGCATGCCCGGCCTAGTTTCGGAATTAGAATGATATTGTTATGAGATTTCTTCCATTCGATCACCCCTTGATAAACAAATCGTGACATAAACTGATGGGCATCAGGCTCTACTCCTGCTGCAATCCAATAGTGACTTCTGACGCCAACATTTCTGGCGCCATTGACGAGGATGAAGTTGAAATTTTTCCCTGGGATAGAATGACATTGAGCCTCTGATTCTGAAGGTGCATCAGGCATCAGAGCCCTTGAATATTGCTACTGTGCAACTAGCGACTCCATTTTGATGAATCCACTAAGGTGAACCTCCTATTTTAGTTGTGGCTTCCATAGGAAGATACATGCAGTCCCATCCACAACTACCTCTAGCTTTGCCTGAAGCTGATCTGGAGGTGATTATCAGAAAAGGAAAGGCCTCTGAAGGAGAAATTTCCACTACCGAACCACGTAATTTGCAATCTCCTTCTGTAGAAACTCCATTTTATTCTTCTCAGCTTCTTTGAGGACCTTTTTCTGAGGTTTCCCGTTTCCTGAATTTTGGGAGTGTTCTTATTGAGTTTTCCTCTCCTGTTCTGAGATTGGAGGAAGAAATCCTTGCCACTCCCCTCTCCCCTGAAGCTATACCTTGGCATAGACTCAGGACCACAGAAGATTTCCCCACTCTTAGCTTCACCACCCCTCCTCTTGTTACTGTTGCTGCTACTGTACAGAGAGAAGCATCTACTACCTCAAGCCCCTGAGCCTTCTCTCTGAATCCCCCATTGTTTCCCCTTCCACCTGGAAGCTCATTTCCAGTATCCCCTGTATTTCGAGCTCCTTCTCCTCCAAGTTCTCCTCCACCTAATATTCCTATGGTAGGAGCCAATCCCCCCATGACCAGAATGGAGTCTATAATAGCTGCTAGGTATGCTCCCCTTGTGTTACCTCAGCCTCTTAATGCCCTTCCAATAGATGGCTACCTCAAGCAGCTGCCCAAGTTTACGGGCGAGGGGGACATAGCTGCAGAAGAACACGTTGAATCCTTTTACAGTTTTACAGATGATCATGTTATCATGCATGCAGACGTATGGATGAGAATTTTCGTCCATAGCCTTGAGGGTGAGGTGAGAAAGTGGTTTAGGGCCCTGCCTCCTGGATCTATTGATGGGATTGAGGCTTTGGATAATTCCTTTTTCAGACAATGGGGAGACAAAAAAGACTTCATGTATTACATGACAGAGTTTGGGTCTTTGAAGAGAAAGGAAGGAGAGTCTATCTCTGACTTCTCCAGGAGATTCAATAAAATGTACAATAAGATCCCCGCTGAGATAAATCCCTCAGAAGCCTCTACTAAAATCACTTATGCTAGCACTTTTGATCCTGATTTCTGCCTCCTATTGAGGGAAAGGAAAGCCACTACTCTGGCTCACATGCAGGATGTAGCCGTGGAAGTAGAATCTAACATATTGGTTGTTGACTGACTCAAGAATAAGGCTAATAGAGACATATCTAGGAAGAGACCTGAAACCTCCTCATCCAATTCCTCTCCCCTTCCCCTTCAGATGGACGAGGTAACTAAAGTGCTAAAAATGCTTTCGGCTAGAATGGAAAGGTGGGAGTCAGAAGGGAAGCCCATGTATAGAAATCCCCATAATACTGATAAAAGAGGCTTCAGGAGGCCTAATAGCAGTGTGCCATAGGCTTTGCCAAGGGAATAAAGGGGCAGAGATATAGAAGATCATAGGATTCGAACCCCTCTCCAAAATAACCTAGATGCCCATGAGGAAGGAGAGGAGATAGATGAACTCGGACCTGAAATTCACTGTATTGAAGACACTCCCCCTTTTCCCCATTTGACTCGATCTACATATGAAGAATCCGTTATGAATACTCAAATAAATGAGTTGAGTAAAGGGGAAAATGCCAACAACACTCCTAAGAGATACCATCTCAGTTCAAAGAAGAAAGAAGGTAATTTTGATAGCCAGGATTAGCCCCTCATAGAAGAAAGGCATGCTAAGCCTGCAATAGTCACTAATAAAGACAAGAAAACTCATAGTACTTCGCCAATAGCCAAGGAACCTGTCTCTGTGGTAAGGGAATCTCCTAAGCCTTTTTCCTCCTTTAGTTTTGAGCACGAAATTCAAAAGATTAGAATTCTCGTACCCCTCTCAGAACTAGTTAAAAATGAAGATTTCAAAAGGTCCCTCTCCAAATTGCTACAATCTGAGGCCCCCCAGCCTTTCACAGACTCTGTAAATATTCAATATGAAAAGACAACAGTTGTCCTAGGTCCCATGGTAGAAGACAAAGATGATTCATCCACTCCTTTCTACACATCCCTAAACATACATGATAAGGTGCTGCATAATTGCCTCATGGATTTAGGAGCTTCCCACAACCTTATGCCCAAAATAGTCATGGAAGAATTGGGAATGGAAGTGACAAAGGCTTATCATGATTTGTAATCTTTTGATTCAAGGAGGGTGCAATGTCTTGGAGTCATCAAAGACTTGGTGGTCTCCTTATTTTAGCTGCTAATGAAGAGTGTGGTCATGGACATTGTAGCAGCTGATTTTCCCCCCAAGGTCGGCATGTTGTTGTCAAGATCTTGGATTAAAAGACTTGGAGGAACATTACAGATGTATCTCACATATGCCACCATTCCAGTTTTTGGAGGAGAACACAGGAGGTTGTACAGAGAAGCCCAACTAGCTTACATTGTTAGTGATGAAGCAAACCCCACCAATCATCCTATCTTTGTGCTTGACACTGATTTGGGGTCTAGTTTATTGCAGCTCACTGATACTCATGAAGCCCCTTTTCAAATCAGAAAGCATCCCAATTTTAATCATGAGATACCCCCTCCAACCACCTCTGTTTGGAAGATGTTCTTCGACGGAGCTTCTTCTAGTGCAGGCACGAGTGTTGGAGTGGTTTTTTTGTCACCTTGTCAAGAAACCATATCCCTGTCATACAAGTTAGAATTTGAAGTTACCAACAATGTGGCAGAATACAAAGCTCTTGTTCTGGTTTTAAGGGCTGCAAAAGAAATCGGAATAGAAGTGGTAGTAGTGTTCAGAGATCCTGAGTTGATTATCCAAAAAGTAAGAAATTCTTATCGGGCTAAGCATCCTCGGCTCAAGAGTTACAAAAATTAGGTGTGGGACCTAATTTATCATTTCTTCTGAGCTTTCAACATTTCTTTTATTCCAAGAGAGGAAAATACTTTGGCCGATTCCTTAGCTGTCTCAGCTAGTTTGTTTAGTATCCCTCTACCACCAAAGATCAAATATGATGTTGAGATAAGATATAGGCCATCTATACCGAACAATATCAAGCATTGGAAGGTATTCGAAGACGATCTTGAAATCAAAAATTTTCTTCAATCTGTCGATGAATTTTCTGTATTGCACATTCATTAGGATCCTGATCTCAAAAGCCACCCTCATCCTGAGGTATTTTTAAATAAAATTGTTGATCACCATATTATTCATCTACCTAGAAATCACATTCCAAAGGGACTAGTCCCTTTAGAAAGGTTGTTCGATGGGAATGATGTGGAAGTAAAGGGTAGGGTTTCAAATGAAGATGTTGATATAGTGGGGTGCAACATTGGCACACAGGAGGAGCCTAAGTTTGTCAAATTGTCAAGTAGCTTGACCAAAGAACAGAGGGGCGAATATACTGAGTTATTAAAAGAATTTGCTGATGTGTTTGCATGGACCTATGAAGACCTCAAGACATATGACACATCTGTCATTGAACACAAGATCCCACTGAAGGAAGAGGCAAATCCATTTAGACAAAGGTTAAGACAGATAAATCCCATGTTGTTGCCTATCATGGAGAGAGAAGTGAAGAAGTTGTTAGATGCCCAAATAATTTTCCCCTTGAGATATTCTGAATGGGTGGCCAACTTGGTCCTGGTGAGGAAGAAAAGTGGAGAAATCAGGCTCTATGTCGATTTCAGGAACCTGAACAGGAGCTCAAAGAAAGACAATTATCCTTTGCCCAACATGGAGCATACATTGCAGAGGGTAACTGGTGCATCTAGGATATCCATGATTGATGGTTTTTCTAGCTATAATCAGATATCAGTCATGCTTGAGGACAGAGAAAAGACAACCTTCACCACTCCTTGGGGCACATTCATGTATGCCAAAATGCCTTTTGGATTAATGAACGTAGGAGCAACTTTTCAGGGTGCCATGGACATAGCCTTCATCGGGGAAAAATATCAGTTTGTGGTGATCTATCTAGATGAAATCACAGTCTTCTCCAGGTCTGATAAGGAGCACTGCCACCACTTGAGAAAAGTATTCTCGAAATGCTGGAGGTTTGGCCTTTCTTTAAATCCCAAGAAGTCTTTGTTTGCTATGAAGGAGGGGAATTTGTTAGGCCATATAGTATCAACAGAGGGAGTGAGAATTGATCCCAGCAGGGTAGAGGCAATTCAGACCCTATCACTTCCCAGGTCTAGAAAAGAAGTCCAGGATTTTTTAGGGAAGATTAACTTTCTGAGGAGGTTCATCTCAAATTTTTCTGAGTTGGTGAAACACATCACAACCATGCTCAGAAAGGGAAATGAAGTAAAATGGACTGTTGATCCTAGTGAATCTTTTGTCTAGATAAAAAGGGCACTGACTGAGGCTCCTGTGCTGATCAGTCCTGATTGTTCCAAGGATTTCCTAATTTTTCCTTTCTCTTCTTTTGATACAGTAGCGGCAGTATTATTGCAGAGAAATGAGGAAGGGTGAGAGCAATCCATTTACTTCCTCAACAAGACATTAAGAGATGCAGAAATCAGGTATGAGATCATGGAAAAACAAGCCTATACCTTGGTGAAATCTCTCAAAGATTTCAGAGTCTATGTATTGCACTCAAAAGTGACTGCATACGTTCCTTCAGCCTTTGTGAAAGACATCCTTATACATCCTGACATAGATGGAAGAAGAGGTAAATGGATTGCCAAGATCCTTGAGTTTGACCTGGAGATAAATCCCACCAAGTTGGTTAAAGGGTAGGGTTTAGCCAAGCTACTGGATAAATCCAATTGCAATGCCTTAGGGGTTAGCTTTATCAATGCTTGCTCAGAAAATCAACAAGCTGATTCGTCCAACAAAAGCTCTCAAGGCGTCATATCACAAGTAGAATGCACCTGGTACAGAGACATTTTGTACTTTCTGCAAGAGTTGAAGCCTCCTGATGGAATGGGTAAAAGCAAGGCAAGAGATTTAAAGCTCAAGGCAGTTAGATATTGCCTCATTGACCAAGTTTTGTACTGGAGAGACCCTCTAGGGGTGTTTCTGAGGTGTCTAAACTCACAGGAAGCCCAGAAAGTTATGTTTGATTTCCATAGCGGCCTTTGTGTGGGTCATCATTTTTGGAATACCACAACTCACAAAATTATTAGGGATGGGTACTACTGGCCCACTTTATTCATTGATGTCTACAGAGAAGTCAGAGCTTGCATCAAATGCCAAAGGTTCTCAGGAAAGAAACAACTCAAATCTCTGCCACTAAACCCTGTAGTAGCTTCAACACCCTTTCAACAGTGGGGGTTGGTCTTCATTGGAGAAATCCATCCTCCTTAAAGTGGCCAACACAGATGGATCCTGACTACAATAGACTATTTCACCAAGTTGATAGAAGATGCCCCCACTAGGAGTGCTTCACACAAGGTAATTATCAGCTTCCTGGAGGATATCATAGCCAGATTTGGCTATCCCAACAGAATTATCACTGATAATGCTGCTTCTTTCAAGTCTGAGCCTCTAGTTAAGTTCTGTGAGCAGTTCAATATTTCACTAATTCACTCCACTCCCTATTATCCTCAAGGAAATGGATTGGCAGAATCTTCCAATAAAAGCCTAATCAAGCTCATTAAAATATCATTGGAAGACAATAAGAGGGACTAGGATTCAAAGCTCAAATTTTCTCTATGGGTCGATCGAGTGACAACGAAGAAGTCCTTGGGTACATCACCTTTTCAACTAGTTTATGGGATGAAGGTTGTGTTTCCCACTCAGCTTGCTTTACCTATAGAAAAATTCTTTCAAGACCATGAAGGAGAGCTAGACCATATGGTCAGAAGAATTCATCAAATGGTGGAAGTGCAATAGATCAGGGAGCAAGTAATGAATAGAGATTACAGTCATCAGCAGAAGATCAAGCAGGCCTTTGACAAGAAGGCCACAAAGAAAGAATTCAAGCTGGGTGATTTGGTGTTTAAGTGGGATGCATCCCGGTAGGATAGGGGCAAACACAACAAGTTTGATGCCCTCTGGATAGGGCCCTTCAAAATATCTGAAGTATTCTCGAACAACACTTATAGGTTGCAATATTTGGAGGGAGAAGAAGTTTTTAATGGCCCAATAAATGGGAATTTCCTGAAGAAATGTTTTTTCTGAGCCGTAGATGGCTCCTCTGTTTTTGTAAATATTGTTTTTTCTGTTTATTTCCGACTTAATAAATGACTCCATAGCCCAACAACAAGGAACTGGAACTACAAAAGGAGTTCTTAGAGCATCACAGGGATGGATATATACCCCATGGAGCCTAATGTTAGTGCCAATTCTTACAAGGGGTTGTTTTCCCAAGAGATAAGCCCCTTTCGGGGGAAGAATGCGAAGAAGTGGGGTAAAAACCCACTCACCCTAGGTTGGGGAAAAAATGCACATTTGGATAAGTAGCGGGAAAATCTGGGCGGTCAGGACCTGCGCACCCAGATCTACGGTCAGGATTGGATTCCGGAACCCCCTCACCATTCTAACTTTAAAGTGGAGGGGGGGGGTCCGAAATTAGCCACGCATCTCTCAATGGCCTAGATTGAAGCACCCAGGTCTGCGGACGAGGATTGATTCTAGACCCCCCCCACCATTCTACCTTTAATAAGGGGGGGGGGGGGG
>ML797855.1:145420-200244 GCA_009831015.1 Picea engelmannii
ATTATAATACACTCATCACTTCACTTTATTATTTACCTTTTAAAATCTCTTAAACCACTTTGATTACTTTGACCTTTTGGGGCTTCTAGATGACATATGAGGGTCCTCCAACTTCGTAAGGCCATAACTCTCAAACCATGAGGCGTTATGTGACGTTCTACATACCACTAAAAATGGCATGACATGTACTATCCATATAGAATAGTATTATCTGAAAATATATCATAACTCATACCGTTACCCATCAAACAAACTTGGGTCCATTACCCAAACCTGGGGTCTCCAACTTCTCATGGCCATAACTCTCTAACCGTGAGGAATTATGTGACATTCCACATACCACCGGAAATGACATGACAAGAAATATCCATCTAGGATATTTTCTTGACAAATTCACTTTCCTTCATCTCATTATTCCACAATTAAGCATGGGTTCTCTTACTCCACAAAGCATCTTCCTGTGAGGGCTTTCACCATAAGAGGACCACTTTGGAGTTCATCCATATTTACTTCTTATTAACCATAACAAAACAATAATGAGTCATATTTACATCAAACATTGTTGGGTCCATTACCCAAACCTTTGTGCTATGGGTCTTTCTTCAAGGGTTGACATCAATGGCAACCAACCTTAGTCAACACTTTCCTCTTGGTATGTCTAGAACAACGATTAGTGTGGTCTATTCCACCATAGTTTCTCCAATCAAGAGAATTTATCTATTATTGATTGGTTCCACACTTTCTATGAGTGAATCCATGTCATTGACGTTGATAATAAATTATTTTTCTTTTTGTATGTCATCGATGGGAATGCTTAACGCATTGACTGGTTCCTAGTCAACGTCCCAAGTTTCTAACATTGGTGCAGGGAATTTTGCAATTCCCTACCAAGTGATCCCTTCGGGTGGAGGTCACATTCCTCCATTGTTCCCATATGTTGGGAGTAGGGATTTCCCTTCTTTCGGTCTGAACCCCTTCGGGGGCTTGGACACTTCCATGGGTACCACAATCATGTCATTTACTAATACTTCGTTCACATTATACAGTGGATTCAGGAGTAATCCTTTCACTACGTCTGCAGTTTTAGCAAGGGGAAACCCCTTCCAAGCCTAGTAGAATCCCATGCAAGGGTATTTACCTTCGCAAGGGATGCCATCAGGGGGAAACCCCTTTCTCGATCAGTATAAACCCATGCAAGGACTAGTTCCTTCACAAGGAGGCCCGACAGGGGGTAACCTTGTTTTTCCATCGAGGAATCATATGGGTGGAGTTTATCCTTCATTTAACCAGAGCCAACAAGGTTTTACCCAAAGATTTAGTCCATCAACAAACTCTTCATGGAAACCTCCCGAACCTTCTTTTCAAGTTGTGAATCAGTCGATGATGCATCCTATTGAAATAGATCTTAAATTTTTATCCGTAGGGCCTAAATTTTTCTTTTCAGGTTTCATCTTTTAATAAAACACGAGTTTTGTATCAATTCTAAGTACACGATGCCTTTTTCCTAATTTTTTTTAATTTTTCAGATAATAAAAGGGAAAAAGGCTTACAAAAGTTATATGACTCCCAACGTTTTTTATTTTGAAATTATTTAAAACGTGTTAAATTTTTAAAATTAACGTTTTTTAAATTAAGTTTAAAAGAATTTTCAGGATTCGGGGTTTGCTACAAATGAATTTTTTGATGCAAATCGAATGGAGAAGTCTCGATCCCCAATTTCCCAAAACGTTGAAATCTTAATTAAAACATGAGTTAATTAATTCTCTTATAAGAAAGGTTAAGGGTTAAGATAATCATGTCGCGATTTCGGGATTCGTGGTTCACTAAGATCATATCTCCTGTCATCATGTTTCCCGAAATCCCGAATTACAAAACCCCAATCCAAAGTTCACGTTAAATCAAACTAATTATGTTTTGGCCTTAATCGTGATTAGTTAGTTAAATAAGATGAGTTAAGTCCTATTTAAAAAGAAAGCCATCGTGATTTCGCGATTTCGGAGATCAGATTTCATTGATGCTTCTTGACATAAGGATTTCTGAAATCCCGAAAACGTCTAATCTCAATTAATTAATGTGCTAAAAGAGTTTAAAACTTAATTAAAACATCACGATTTCGCAATTTCAGAAATCGTTTTTCATTGACAACATATCTCTCAACATCAGGATTTTCGAAATCCCAAAAACTGAAATTTTCAGCGTTAATCTATGATTAACAGTAATTGAAATTTTTTCAAAAAACAAGATTAATGGTAATCATTCTTTAAGTTTTCATTCATGTTTTCTCTTTCCGATTAAGCAAGTTTCTCATTTTCTTTAAAAACTCGAACGCACCTAAATACGGACATTAAATGCGTATATTGGAAAAATATCTTCTGCATTAAGAGCTTTAAATTTGTGAGAGCTGTGTAAATCTTGTCATTTTTAAATGTGTTCAAAATAAACATTCGAATGTATGTGTTTTCATTTTAAGATGAGCTCATTCAATCATTTTCTGTGACAAGTTTTCAATTAAACGCAGAAGCCATGGCACCCAAAAAGGCACCGAAGAAAAATGAAGACGCACAGGAAGGAGATATTATCTTCGACACCACTCCAAACGCTATAGATTCCATTAAATCTTGGACTCAAATCTCTGAATTGTTGGAGTATGAGCTTGAGAATGCTCATCCTGATTCTGAAAATCATCTCTGGGACATAGTTGAGTCAGAGCTTCATAAGATTGTTGCATGCCCGAGGCTCGTGGCATACACTGATATGATTAGATAGGCTCTGTATAAGGTCGATATCCCAACAAGGATCATTTTAAACGAACAAGGAGCTATCGTCGGCTCATTCAGGCCACAACACATGCAAGTAATGTATAAACTCTCGCCAAATCCTAAACATACTTTTAATGCTGAATTTTTAGCAGAGTTTCAGAGAAAAGAATGTATTGAGGCAGACCAGACATATCCCGATATGATTAGAGAATGGGCAAGGTGTCCAACGAAGTTTAGAGCTGATTCCCATGGGAGTTATGCTACAGCATCCTTAAATGAATACATGGTATATGTAGCCATTATGTTATGTAGACTTTTCGGGAGAAAAGATCCCTGTCATTTTCATGCAGATTGGGTGCCCTTTTTAGAGGAAGCTTCAGAAGGAAATGGTTTTAACTGGCATAAGATTTTGTCAGATAACCTAACACAAGAAGTCTTAAACTACAAAGCAGCAAAATCAAAGGGACAACCAACAGCTTTTTATATGTCTGCATACATTATGGATGCAATATGTTATGTGACTCCATTTCCGTTAATGGATTGGAGTTGGAACATTTCCTATCCAGAACCCATTCATAAATATCACTCGACCCTTTGGGAAGAAAACTCTAAAGATGCATTTTATGAGGTTTGTCATTTTATTATAATTCCTATGCACATAATGTTTTTTGGATGCGAACCCCCTTGCATTTCCGATGTAATCACAAAAAATATTAAAGAAGTCGCCGACTGGTTTATTGAGGAAATTTTTTCCTACATTAGGGTTTATGGTTGTTCCATTCCCCCTCATGCACTCCCTAAATTCCTACTAGACATATTGGTGTGCAGGGAGGTAGCCCATCAGATAGTAAAGGGCGGTGTTGGATTAGAATTAAAAGAAGCTCAGAAGAAGTCATGGCCATATTTCCCTGTTCATATTGGGAAATTTTCTTTATTAAATTTAGGCCATTCTAAAGTAGAGGCCGAGTCATTAGAAGAAGTGAAATTAGTAGATATTGAGCACAGAAAATATGACCCCTACCAAGTAATAAGTGGGCATTTCATACATTGTAATCTAAAGGCGTATGAACATGAAGCATCTATTTATGATGATATATTTAAGGATTTTAAATCCTATGAAGTAGTACTGAACAGAGTACAAGCCATGCCACCTGACTCACAAACCAGATTCACATATTTTCAGAGCCATAGGCGAAGTTGCCTACCCAAGAGTTTGCAGGGTGAAGTTTCGACTCCACCACCAGAATAGGAAGGGCCCCCTCCAGGGTTTGAAACTAATACACAGGATAAAAAAAATACCAAAGGCAAGTTGAAGAATACTAAGATACCTTCCCAAGACACACAGGGTTCTCAAACAAAAGAATTGGAAACAGAGAGGGGAAAAGAGCTAGAAACAACTCCAGAAATCATTAAGGATGTTCCAGAAAAGATAGGAGGAACAACATCAATAGAGCTCGGTAGTCCTATCACCTCTTTAACTCCATTGCAGTCAACGTTTGGAACCCCCCATGAAGGATCTTTATATGTCAGTGATCTCAAGCTGATTTCAAGAGATGAAATCCCTCCATCAGATTACTTTTTCAGTAAAAAGAGAAGAGCAGTCTTGAAACAGGAAATTCATCCAAGAGGAGGTGGGATGATTAAAAAGCATAGGGTTATTATAGATGGAAAGAAGCTCAAAGATGGATAATTTTCTATGAAGTTAGCAGGTACAATGGGTGTTATAGCATCAACAAATATGTATTTTGTTGGCAATTTAACAACTATGCTCAAACAAAAAGACCAAACAATAATTCAGTTGCAAGACAAATTAAAAGAAACTGAGAGAAATATCAGTTGGGGAATACAAAAGGGTCTAGAACAAGCTAGACTAAAGGATATGCAAGAAATTCAGAAAATAAATAAAGACTTGGAGGAGGCAAAACACATAATACAAGTCACACAGGAGCAAGTCCGAAAGCTGGGAGAAGAAAATAAACATTTACAAGATAAAATTATTTCTATTGCTAATCAAGTAGTAGAACTTGAAAATTTCAAGACACAAGCATTGGGGATATATTTGAAAATAGAGGAAGAACAACAAAAAGTGTTTTTGAATCTGAAAGTAGTCCAAAATTATTTTCAAGAAACAAATAAGTCTTTGGAGAATGTTTTCCAGAAGGAAAGGGAGGCGAAAGCAGCTAGAACAACTTTTCAAAAGGCAGTGGCCTTCTCAACAAAGGAGGAAATTGGAAAGATTAAGAAATTATCCATTTTTGAACAGGTTAAAGGGGACATAATACTAAAAGTGTGGGAAGCAAATATGGCCGAATATAAAAGAATAACCAGAGAAGTCAATGATGATTGCCAGGGAATTTTTGATATCTTAGAGAGAGCTTCATTGAATATCGGAACAGATGACTGTCCCAGATTATTAGGTGAGATTAATATTGCCAAGCACCAGCTAATGTTCAAAGAAGAGCTGGACGAAATGAAAACAGAGATTTCAAAAATTAAATTAATCAATATCACAGAGATCAACAAATGGATGGTGACGCTGAATTTAAAGTTGAAAACTATTAAATTTGGAGAGAAGATGGTAGAAAATCATTTGCCTGAATTACAAAAAAGATTTTTCTTGTTTGAAGCAAATGAGATACCAGATGCTCCCAGAGCTTTTGTGAAATTTTTGGGAAAGTGTGTTCAGTGTATTGAAGCGGAGAAAGGAAGTTCGTCAACGCAAGCTTAAAAACATCTTTTTTAAATGTTTTTTATCATTAGAAATTAGAAAGAAAATGTAAACAGATGACATTATTTTTATATGTAACCGTAATATTAGGAAGTTGGTTAGTCACCAACGAGAAAGTTTTGATGAAAATGTATAAATGTAGTTTCTAAAGAATGAGAAAGGGATTTTGATTTTTTGGAGAGAGTCGATTGTAATAACAGTTTTCCAATCCATCATTATACAGATTACAAATGAGATTCTGAATCCTGCAAATTTGTAGCTATGTGTTCTTCAACCTTGTTTACTATACTTCATTGTATTTTTATTTAATGTTTTTTCTAATGAATAATCAATTTGAAGTTATCTACATCTTTGATTTCTAGTTCAGATTGGTTTGGATATCAAATTATTTACAGTTTTTACTCTGAAATTGCTATCAGTGATTTTAAGACCTGCAAATCATTTGAACCTTAATACTTAACTTTTCATTAGAAACCTTGTTTCCTTTCATCATTATCTGTTGAAATATGAGATTCTTTCTTGATTAAAGCCTCATATTTTTCTGTAGTATTTATTTGTTATTTTATGATCCTTAAATTGTTACAAATCCAGGAAACGACCTCGAATGTATTTATGTTATTGTTTTTAATTTCAAAATTGTTTTTCCTATTCTCATCTCTAGAAAGTTTGAAGTAACGTTTGATTAAAAATTCTTTCACAAATAAATAAAGTTTTATCCTCCATGACTGTTCCAAGTAGCAGACAACCCAACATTGAACCTAGCCTTCAAGATCAAACCAGTATTGCCTTGAATCTATTTAATACCATCTTACAAACAACAACTAACTGGGTTGAATTAGAACGTTCATGGGCTTCTATTGAGAGAGATATTAGCATCCAAGAACAACAGGAGGCAAGACAAAGACAGTTGAGAAACTGATTTTTCTTCACCCTTCCTTTTAAATTCTTATTCTCAAATTATTCCTTTAAACATTTACGGATGCCTTGACGGTATACTTTACATCCTTAAAGTATAAAATCAGGAACAACATCTCTTTGGCACCGTTGTTGGGGAATGAAGAAACGAATCTTTTCCCTGGGAAGAACGACATTGACATTTTCTGTTTTTGATAGTGAACAAGGACACAAAACCTTCTAAGGCTTAATATTTTTCACTTGGTGACTCCACAATAACTAAACTAGCTATTAGCCAAAAGAACACCAGAAAAAACCCAGACAGCAAGCAGACCTCGCCAGTCTCTGATCCGGAAAATATTTTAAAATCACGAAAATCACTTAAACAAGTCTTTTTACCTACATATACTATATGTCAGCCTGACTTTACACAATTAAATGTTTCGGAAACTCTTGAAAGATCACTTTCACTTCCCCTCTCATACGATACGTTCTCATTTCCTGAAGTTTCTTCCCCTGATTTCCATGAATCTTCTCCTCACACATTTCAAACTTTAGCCTCAAATCTAACCATGGCTCCACAAGGAGGTGCTGGAGCTGGGGGTGGTGCTCCTGGAGGTTGTCAAGTACCGCTTCCTGCAATCTTCACTAAAGTAGCTGCTAGATATGATCCACTTGTTCTTCTCATTCCTCTTCATGATCTCCCCAAGAATTATATGAAAATCCTTCCGAAATTTACAAGGGAAGGCAATCTGACTACCCAAGAACATATAAACTTTTTTGATCAATTTGTTGACATCCTCGGAATAGAACACAAAGATGTCTATTCTAGACTCCTCGTTCAAACTTTCGAAGGACAGGTGAGGACCTGGTTCCGATCCTTAGCAGCTGGATATTTAAGATCTTATGAAGAACTTGAAAGCGCATTTATTAGACAATGGGGAGAGAGGAAGGACCACCTCTACTATTTGACTAAATTTGGAGCCCTTAGAAAGAAAAACTCTGAATCAGTTCTAGAATTCACACAGAGGTTCAACAAGTTGTATAATAAAATCCCAGTTGAGGTTAAACCTTCACAACCTGGAGAAAAAGTGACTTTTTTTGGCGCTTTTGATCCCGACTTCACCTTATTATTGAGACAAAGGAGATCAACAAATCCCACAAAAATGCAGGATGATGCGCTTGAGATTGAATCAAACATGATGGCATCAGGGAAATTAAAAGAAAAGACTGAAACTGGAAACAAAGAAAATAGGAAATTTAAAGAACAAGGTGGACCTTCAGGATCGTGGAAATCCTCGGGAGATAGAATGGACGAGATGGCTAGGGTTATTAGAGAACTTTCAAACAAGATCTCAAAAATGGAACTAGAGAAATCGAAAACAGATAATTTCCCCAGAAAAGATTTTAGAAGAAATCTTGATCCTCAGGGATCACAGAAGATAATTAAAAATGAAGATCAAAAAATTCCAACACCCTTCAAAAGTGAAAACTTCATTGGAGATGAGGATTTAGGAGATTTTGAAGAAATCGATGAAGATATTAATAATATTGGCGACGATAATAAATCACCTTATTTATCAAGACAGGATTACGAAGCATCTTTAAATAAAGAAATTATATCGGAAGATCAAGTTAGCAATAATATGTCTGAAGATTTCACATATCAAGATATCGCAGATGATATCATAGCTGAACTACAGGGAAAATATAATTTAAGACCGAGGAACAAAAGTCTCCCAAATGTTCCGACAAAAAATATTTTTCCAAAAAGCGAAACTGATGAGGCAACTCTAAAAGTTGTTGATAAACAACCTGCGAAAAGAAACACAACTGATACACAACCTATCCAGTCAGAACCAGTAGAAACACTCCTTGTGAAGACACAAGATCCTATAAATGAAAACAAGTCCACATCACAATGAAAAGCTAAAAAGAAAGGAATGAAAGCCCCGAACATTGAAAGCAACAAGGCCCTAGGAAATTTTAATTTGGAAAACGAAATAAATAAAATCAAAATTCCTATTCCCCTTGTTGAATTAGCTAAAAGTCCCATATACAGAAAACAAATCGCCAAGATGATTAAATTTTCCGAAGACGAAAGCCAAGCCGACATCATCAACTTAGAAGATGATAAACCAAACATAGTATTTGGTCCACACTTCGAAGGTGCGAGAGACACTGTGGCCCCCTTTTATATTACATTAACCCTATTTGATCACCTTCTCCACAACTGTATGTTGGATTCCGGAGCTTCCCACAATGTGATGCCAAAGGAAATTACTGAAAAACTTGGTCTTGAAATCACAAGGCCCTATGGTGACTTATATTCTTTCGATTCGAGGAAAGTCAAATGCATAGGTATGATTAAAGACCTAGTGGTAGGTTTGGCTAAAATACCTGCTAAAAGTATTCTTATGGATGTAGTGGTCGCTGACATTCCCCCAAAGTATGGTATGATATTATCTAGATCATGGGGTGCCAATCTTGGAGGATCTCTCCAGCTGGATATGACATACGCTACAATTCCATTTTTCGGAGGACAATACACTCGTCTTTACAGAGAGACTAGGTTGGCATTTACTGTAGGTGATCCACACAACCCGAACAATCATCCAGTTTATATTGCTGACCATGACTTAGGAAATTGTATATTATCTATCGATGACGATTTTGAAGTAGATGTAGACGATAATTGTATAGAAGAAAAAATTGAAAAAAAAGAAATAGAGAAAAATGTATATAGCACTGGTGTATGGAAAATGTATTTTGATGGTGCCTCATCTTTCCTTGGAACCGGAGCAGGAGCACTTCTTGTGGCTCCCAATGATCAATTTGTAATTCCTTTTTCATATAGGCTTCAGTGGAATGTGGATTGTACAAACAATGTATGCGAGTATGAAGCTTTAGTGCTAGGATTAGAAGTTGCTAGGAGGATGAAAATTAATAAACTCGAAGTCTTTGGTGATGCCTAGTTAATTATAAAACAATTTAATCGGCAGTACCAGGCTAAACATCCTAGATTACAATCCTATAGGAATTGTGTCTGGGATTTAATCGAGAACTTCTTCTCATATGTGAATTTTCATTTCATCCCAAGATCTGAAAATCAACAAGATGATGCTTTAGCCAAAGCTACATCAACTTTCACACCCCCAACTGCTTTTAAATTAAAATATCACATACAAATGAGACATCGCCCTTCGATACCAAATAACATACAACATTGGCAGGTCTTCGAAGATGATGAGCAGCTTCGAAAGTTTCTAGAATCATTAGACGAATTGGCAGAAATGCATACCGATCAAGAAAATCAAAATGATCCTATTTGGATCATGCAAGAGGGGGAGGATTCTAAAGAGTTTCATGATAAAATTGCAAATCATCGAATGCTTGTTCTCAAGAACAACCAGATTCCCAAGGGTCTAATCCCTTTGGAAAGACTATTTAATCAAGATGATATCCCTTCAAAAACCACCCTTCAACCCCAACCAGAGGAGGTTGAAGATTGTAATATAGGAACTAAAGAAAATCCCCCAATGGTTAAACTATCCAAATATCTATCAACAGAAAACAAAAATAAATACACGGAGTTGTTAAGAAAATACAAAGACGTTTTTTCATGGTCGTATGAAGAACTGAAAACATATGACACTTCGGTGATCGAACATAAGATACCCCTCAAACCTGGTGTCAAACCTTTTAAACAAAAACTCCGACAAATTAACCTCATTTTATTACCTGTTATCAAACGAGAAGTCAAAAAACTCCTTGATGCTAAGATAATTGTACCATTGAGATATTCTGATTGGGTAGCTAATATGGTCCCAGTTAGAAAGAAAAACGGGGAAATTAGACTATGTGTCGATTTTAGGAATCTTAATAAATCTTCTCTCAAAGATAATTATCCTCTACCTAAAATGGACCATGTTCTTGAAAAAGTAGTAGGAGCTAATAGGATGTCAATGATTGATGGATTTTCAGGTTACAATCAAATTGTCGTCAGTGATCTCGATAAAGAAAAAACTCCATTTACCACTCCTTGGGGCACATTTATGTACGATAAAATGTCGTTTGGATTGATGAATGCAGGTGCTAATTTTCAACACGTAATGGATATTGCTTTCATTGGTGAACGGGACAAATTTGTAGTCATCTATTTGGATGATCTTACTGTTTTTTCTAAATCAGATGAAGACCATCTGATTCATCTTAAACAGACATTTGAAAAATGTTGCAGGTTTGGTCTATCCTTAAATCCTAAGAAGTCTCATTTCGCTATGCAATAAGGAAAGTTGTTGGGTCATATCGTATCTCGAGATGGAATTATAATTGACCCTAAAAGAGTAGAAGCTATAGATACAATAGATATTCCTAGGAATGTGAAAGAAATTCAATCATTTTTAGGAAAAATAAATTTTTTGAGAAGATTTATTCCTAACTTCGTTGAAATTGTGAAATTGATTACAGATATGGTTAGAAAAAACAGTGAATTAAAATGGACAGCAGAAGCTAAATCATTCTTTGCCCATATCAAGAAGGTTATAAGTGAGGCACCGATACTAGCGAGCCCTGATTATCTCAAAGATTTTCTTATTTTTTCATTTGCCTCTGAACACACACTCGTTGTTGTACTCCTTCAGAAGAACGAAGAAGGTTTCAAGCAACCGATAGCCTTCTTTAGCAAAAGTCTCCGAGATGCTGAACTCAAATATAATATAATGGAAAAGAAAGCATATGCTATGGTAAAAGCATTGAAAACTTTCAGAACTTATGTTTTACATTCTAAGGTGATTGCATATGTACCCACTAGTTCTGTAAAAGATATTTTGGTTCAAGCAGATAGTGATGGCAAAAGAGGAAGATGGCTTGCCAAAATTCAAGAGTTGGACTTGGAGGTTAAACCGACAAAATTGGTAAAGGGGCAAGGTTTAGATAAACTTTTAGCTGAATCCAATTTCCAATTTCGGAGCTCTTGGGATAAACAACTCTCAGGAGGAGGAAGAATGGGTAGACGTGAATGAACTTGAGGACTAAATAGTCGAAAACAGAATCGAGGAGAAATTTGTGTCCTCGAATTGGTACAAGGACATAGTAACATACTTACTGACATTGAAATATTCAACTGACTTGTCTCCATCCAAAGGTAGAACGCTAAAGCTGCATGCAATCAAATACTGTATTTCCAAAAAAAAATTATATTGGAAAGACCCGCTTGGCTTCCTCTTGGTCTGTCTGGTCGAGTCGGAAACAGAAGAGGTTATAGATCAATTTCACGAAGGAATATGTGGAGGACACCACACTTGGAGGCTACGACATATAAAATACTGAGGGCTGGTTATTACTGGCCCAAACTTTTCCTAGATGTCAATGCTAAGGTACGAGCTTGCATCCCTTGCCATTTTTTTGCAGGAAAACATAAACTACCAGTGATGCCATTGGTCCCAGTCAAGACAGAATCTCCTTTTCAGCAATGGGGACTAGATTTCATAGGTGAAATTAATCCTCATTCTAGTGCTCAACACAGATGGATCCTGACCGCTACAGACTATTTCACCAAATGGGTGGAAGCTATCCCAATAAGAAAGGCTACTGATTCAGTGGTTATAGACTTCTTAGAAGAAAATATTTTGTCTAGGTTCGGTTGTCCCAGGAAGATAGTCACAGACAATGTGTAGGCTTTTAAGTCTATGGAAATGGTCATCTTTTGCAAGAAATATAATATTGTGCTGGGTCATTCCACATCATACTATCCTCAGGGAAATGGTCTGGCAGAATCTTCAAACAAAAGCTTAATCAATATAATCAAGAAAGTGTTAAACAAAAATAAAAAGTCTTGGCATTTTCATTTAAAATACGCTCTGTGGGCAAATCGGATAGGCACAAAAAAGTATATTGGTACTTCTCCCTTTCAAATGGTATATGGAACAGATGTAGTGTTGCCTATAAACCTAGAACTTCCTATGATGAAACTATGGCAAGACGAGAACGAAGAACCGGATCCTCTCACAAGATGGATAAACCAACTGATTGAAGTTCAGCAGCACCGGGCAGTAGTGGATGAAAAGTTTCAAAAGTACTAGGATGATATGAAGGTATTATTTGATCGTAAATCCAAGGACATGAATTTTCTCCCTAGGGCTCTGGTTTTGAGATGGGATGCTCGAAAAGAGGATTTGGGAAAAAATGGTAAATTCGATCATATTTGGTACGGACCATTTAAGGTAGCATCTCCTGAAGGAAAAAATTCATTTCTTCTTGAAAATTTGGATGGTAAAATCTTGAATGCCCCTGTCAACGGGCATTTTTTAAAACATTATATGGAATAATTAATTTCCAGAAAGTTTCATTGTATATACCGTTTTGTTTTTTATTTTCATAATTTTCTTTAGAAAGTCTATTCTCATTTTGTAAATAAATAAAAATAAAATAAAATTAGTTAAGTTTTTATACCAAAAAACTAATATTTTTTATATTGTTTTGTTTACAGGATTCAAACAGACAGCTTGAACTTAGAGGATTAATTTGCCAAAAAAATAGGTGATAGATAGTACTTTCTGTTATTTAAAAAAATGATAATGGTAAGCCAAAGTTATGAGTTACAACAAAGTCTATTTTCTTAATAAATAATAAAAACTAAAAAAAAAAAAATGCGTTGCTTATCCCGTAAGCTGATAGGTAAATAAAAAGCATTTTAAAATACTTAAACCTTAAGGGTTTCACTTAGAACAAGTTTAAATGATTTCAAAGTAAAAATCTTTATGAGAAGAGTCCAAAGGGTTATTTTTCAAATTACAACCTATGTTTTCTAACTTACAGATTGTTGGACATCTCCTTTTATACCCTCAGTTATGTTTTTCACTTTTTCGGGTTTTCCCATCGAAGTAGAAGAGATTATGTATTAACTTTTGGAGAAAAAAAATAATTAAAAATCAGTAAGACCAGTCCTCATAGTTCTTATTCTCTAACTAAAAGTGGTTATGTTTAGGTTGATTCGAACTCTCTTAGGTTTCTTAATAGTTTGTTTGGGGATTTAAGCTTGCTCAAAAGAAAACCCCTGAAAATAATCTTTCCCTTTTCTCTCTACAGACTAAGGGGTTTTGAAAGTTGAGAAAAGATTGGTCTAGAGTAATCAAAATAGGTTGACAAACCTCTATTGTAAATTTTTACACAGATAACCACCCCTGATATTTTAAGTGTCACTAATTGCCCCCGCTTCATATTTATAAGCTAAGCATAAGACAGATGGTGAAAGAAAATTCATATTTGATTGCCCCCATCTAGTCCCAAAGATGATGAAAGGAAATTCATTTAAATGATTGTCCTCATCTAATATAAAAGAAACAGATAACTTCACCGGGGTACTGAACAGGCCCGCTGGCGGTGAAGCAATATTTGAGTATAAATATATAATTAGCACTCGAAGCGGTGAAAGGAAATTCAGTAAAAAGGGACAGATAACTTCACCGAGGTACTGATCAGGCCCGCTGGTAGTGAAGCAATATCTGAGGTATCTTTAAGGTTGTCATACTTATCTATCACTCTATTCTAGTTACCAGTTTTTTCGAAACCGGATTTTCATCTTAAGTCAAGGTAGAGCTCCCCAATTAAAATTATAATTTTTATTTCGATTGATGCAAGCTGAAAGTTACAAATCTGTTGAGTTTCCTAAGATTGTTTTAATCATCTTAACACTAACTTAATTTCAGACGAGAAGGAGAATATTATGAGGAAGACTACAAATGAGTTTAAAGCAAATAAGAAGTTTTGAAAAGATTTTCAAAAGTTGAAATGAAATCTCTTTTTCCTCTTTTTCTCCTTTAGCAATTTCAGCAGTCATAAACCCTTGACACCATTTACCCAAGGAAGGCACCGAGTCTACATGTTCTCCTCATCCCACAAGGAGACGAGGTCCCCAGTTGGAGCCTATGTTGAAACAAATCTTAAATTTTTATCCCTAGGGCCTAAATTTTTCTTTTCCGGGTTTCAACTTTTCATAAAACACGAGTTTCGTATCAATTCTAGGTACACGATGCTTTTTTCTTAAAAATTTTCAATTTTTCAGATAATAAAAGGGAAAAAGGCTTACAAAAATTATATGACTCCCAATGTTTTTTATTTTGAAATTATTTAAAACGTGTTAAATTTTTAAAATTAACGTTTTTAAAATTAATTTTAAAAGAATTTTCGGGATTCAGGGTTTGCTACAAACGAATTTTTCGATGCAAATCGAATCGCAAAATCCCGATCCCCGATTTCCCGAAATGTTGAAATCTTAATTAAAACATGAATTAATTAATTCTCCTATAAGAAAGGTTAAGGGTTAAGATAATCATGTCACGATTTCGGGATTCGCGGTTCAGTGTGATCATATCTCCTGTCATCATGTTTCCCGAAATCCCGAATTATGAAACCCCGATCCACAGTTCACATTAAATAAAACTAATTATGTTTTGGCCTTAATCGTGATTAGTTAGTTAAATAAGATGAGTTAAGTCCTGTTTAAAAAGCAAGCCATCGCGATTTCGCGATTTCGGAGATCGGATTTCATTGATAACATGCTTCTCGACATAAGGATTTCCGAAATCCCGAAAACATCTAATCTCAATTAATTAATGTGCTAAAATCATTTAAAACTTAATTAAAACATCGCAATTTCGGAAATCGTTTTTCATTGACGACATATCTCTCGTCATCAGGATTTCTGAAATCCCAAAAAGCGAAATTTTCATCTTTAATCTATGATTAACACTAATTAAACATTTTTCAAAAAACAAGATTAATGGTAATCATTCTTTAAGTGTTCATTCATGTTTTCGCTTTCCGATTAAGTAAGTTTCTCATTTTCTTTAAAAACCTGAAGGCGCCTAAATATGGACATTAAATGCGTATCTCGGAAAAATATCTTCTTCATTAAGATCTTTAAATTCGTGATAGCTGTGTAAATCTTGTCATTTTTAAATGTGTTCAAAATAAACATTCGAATGTCTGTGTTTTCATTTTAAGCTGAGCTCGTTCATCCATTTTCTGTGATAGGTTTTCAATTAAACGTAGAAGCCATGGCACCCAAAAAGGCACCGAAGAAAAATGAAGACGCACAGGAAGGAGATATTATCTCCGACACCACTCCACACACTATAGATTCCATTAAATCTTGGACTCAAAACTCCGAATTGCTGGAGTATGAGCTTGAGAATGCTCATCATGATTCTGAAAATCATCTCCGGGACATAACTGAGTCAGAGCTTCATAAGATCGTTGCACGCCCGAGGCTCGTGGCATACACTGATATGATCAGCTGGGTTTTGGATAAGGTCGATATCCCAACAAGGAGAATTTTAAACGACCAAGGAGATATCGTCGGCTCATTCAGGCCATAACACATGCAAGTAATGTAAAAACTCTCGGCAAATCCTAAACATACTTTTAATACTGAACATTTAGCAAAGTTTTAGAGAAAAGAATGTATTGAGGCAGACCAGACATATCCCGATATGATTAGAGAATGGGCGAGGTGTCCAACGAAGTTTAGAGATGATTCCCATGGGATTTATGCTATAGCATCCTTAAATGAATACATGGTATATGTAGCCATTATGTTATGTAGAATTTTCGGGAGAAAAGATCCCTGTCATTTTCATGCAGATTGGGTGCCCTTTTTAGAGGAAGCTTCAAAAGGAAATGGTTTTAACTGGCATAAGATTTTTTCAGATAACCTAACACAAGAAGTCTTAAACTACAAAGCAGCAAAATCAAAGGGACAACCAGCAGGGTTTTATATGTCTGCATACATTATGGATGCAATCTGTTATGTGACTCCCTTTCCATTAATGAATTGGAGTTGGAACATTTCCTGTCCAGAACCCATTCATAAATATCACTCGGCCCTTTGGGAAGAAAACGCTAAAGATGCATTTTATGAGGTTTGTCATTTTATTATAATTCCTATGCACATAATGGTTTTTGGATGCAAACCACCTCACATTTCCGATGTAATCACATAAAATATTAAAGCAGTTGCCGACTGGTTTATTGAGGAAATATTTTCCTACATTAGGGTTTATGGTTGTTCCATTCCCCCTCATGCACTCCCTAAATTCCTACCGGACAGACTGGTGTGCAGGGTGGTAGCCCACCAGATAGTAAAGGGAGGTGTTGGATTAGAATTAAAAGCATCTCAGAAGAAGTCATGGCCATATTTCCCTGTTCATATTGGGAAATTTTCTTTATTAAATTTAGGCCATTCTAAAGTAGAGGTCGAGTCATTAGAAGAAGTGAAATTAGTAGATATTGAGCACAGAAAATATGACCCCTACCAAGTAATAAGTGGGCATTTCATACATTATAATCTAAAGGCGTATGAACATGAAGCATCTATTTATGATGATATATTTAAGGATGTTAAATCATATGAAGAAGTACTGAACAGAGTACAGGCCATGCCACCTGACTCACATACCGTATTTGCATCTTTTCAGAGCCAGAGGCGAAGTTGCCTACCCAAGAGTTTGCAGGGTGAAGTTTTGATTCCACCGCCAGAACAGGAAGGGCCCCCTCCAGGGTTTGAAACTAATACACAGGATAAATAAAATACCAAAGGCAAGTTGAAGAATACTTAGATACCTTCCCAATACACACAGGGTTCTCAAACAAAAGAATTGGAAATAGAGAAGGGAAAAGAGCTGGAAACAACTCCAGAAATCATTAAGGATGTTCCAGAAAAGATAGGAGGAACAACATCAACAGAGCTCGATAGTCCTATCACCTCTTTAACTCCATTGCAGTCAACTTTTGGAACCCCCCATGAAGGATCTTTATATGTTAGTGATCTCGAGCCGATTTCAAGAGATGAAATCCCTCCATCAGATTACTTTTTCAGTAAAAAGAGAAGAACAGTCTTGAAACAGGAAATTCATCCAAGAGGAGACGGGATGATTAAAAAGCATAGGGTTATTATAGATGGAAAGAAGCTCAAAGATGGAGAATTTGCTACGGAGTTAGTAGGTACAATCGGTGCTATAGCATCAACAAATATGTATTTTGTTGGCAATTTAACAACTATGCTCGAACAAAAAGACCAAACAATAATTCAGTTGCAAGACAAATTAAAAGAAACTGAGAGAAATATCAGTTGGGGAATACAAAAGGGTCTAGAACAAGCTAGACTAAAGGATATGCAAGAAATTCAGAAAATAAATAAAGACTTGGAGGAGGCAAAACACATAATACAGGTCACACAGGAACAAGTCCGAAAGCTGGGAAAAGAAAATAAACATTTACAAGATAAAATTATTTCTATTACTAATCAAGTAGTAGAACATGAAAATTTCAGGACACAAGCATTGGGGATATATTTGAAAATAAAGGAAGAATAGTAGAAAGTGTTTTTGAATATGCAAGTAGTCCAGAATTATTTTCAAGAAACAAATAATTCTTTGGAGAATGTTTTCCAGAAGGAAATGGAGGCGAAAGCAGCTAGAATGAATTTTCAAAAGGTAGTGGCCTTCTCAACAAAGGAGGAAGTTGGAAAGATTAAAAAATTATCCATTTCTGAACAGGTTAAAGGGGACATAATACTAAAAGTGTGGGAAGCAAATCTAGCCGAATATAAAAGAATAACCAGAGAAGTCAATGATGATTGCCAGGGAATTTTTGATCTCTTAGAGAGAGCTTCATTGAATATCAGAATAGATGACTGTCCCAGATTATTAGGTGAGATTAATATTGTCAAGCACCAGCTAAGGTTCAAAGAAGAGTTGGAGGAAATGAAAATAGAGATTTCAAAAATTAAATTAATCAACATCACAGAGATCAACAAATGGATGGTGACGCCAAATCTAAAGTTGAAAACTATTAAATTCACAGAGAAGACGGTAGAAAATCATTTTCCTGAATTACAGAAAAGATTTTTCTGGTTTGAAGCAAATGAGATACCAGATGCTCCCAGAACTTTTGTGAAATTTTTGGGAAAGTGTGTTCAGTCTATTGAAGCGGAGAAAGGAAGTTCATCAACGCAAGCTTAAAAACATCTTTTTTAAATGTTTTTTATCATTAGAAATTAGAAAGAAAATGTAAACGGTTGACATTATTTTTATATGTAACCGTAATATTAGGAAGTTGGTTAGTCACCAACGAGAAAGTTTTGATGAAAATGTATAAATGTAGTTTCTAAAGACTGAGAAAGGTCTTTTGATTTTTTGGAGAGAGTCGATTGTAATAATAGTTTTCCAATCCATCATTATACAGATTACAAACGAGATTCTGAATCCTGCAAATTTGTAGCTATGTTTTTTTCAACCTTGTTTACTATACTTCATTGTATTTTTCTTTAATGTTTTTTCTAATGAATAATCAATTTGAAGTTATCTACATCTTTGATTTCTAGTTCATATTGGTTTGGATATCAAATTATTTATAGTTTTTCCTCTGAAATTGCTATCAATGATTTTAAGACCTGCAAATCATTTGAACCTTAATACTTAACTTTTCATTAGAAACCTCATTTCCTTTCATCATTATCTGTCGAAATATGAGATTCTTTCTTGATTAAAGCCTCATATTTTTCTGTAGTATTTATTTGTTATTTTATGATCCTTAAATTGTTAAAAATCCAGGAAACGGCCTCGAATGTATTTATGTTATTGTTTTAAATTTCAAAATTGTTTTTCCTATTCTCATCTCTAGAAAGTTTGAAGTAACATTTGATTAAAAATTCTTTCAAAAATAAATAAAGTTTTATCCTCCATGACTGTTCCAAGTAGAAGACAACCCAACATTGAACCTGGCCTTCAAGATCAGGCCAGTATTGCCTTGAATCTATTTAATACCATCTTACAAACAACAACTAACCGGGTTGAATTAGAACGTTCATGGGTTGCTATTGAGAGAGATATTAGCATCCAAGAACAACAGGAAGCAAGACAAAGACAGTTGAGAAACTGATTCTGCTTCACCCTTCCTTTTAAATTCTTATTCTCAAATTATTCCTTTAAACATTTACGGATGCCTTGACGGTATACTTTACAGCCTTAAAGTATAAACTCAGGAACAACACATCCCAGAATACATTTTCTAGAAACTCTTCATTTTCCATATCTATCTAATTTGATGAATGAATTTATTCGACATGACACAAATTGGCCTGCATTCCCCACCAAAATACCTTGGGATATACCAAAATTCAAATGAAAAAGTAGGGAGGATCTATAGGATCATGTGACGATGTTTCACTTATGGTGCTCGTCTAACTTGCTTAACAATGACTCGATCTAGCTATGTTTGTTCCAATGCACCCTCACTAGGGATGCCACAAAATGGTACATAGAATTGAAGAGGTTCAATTATGTGATGTTTGGTGATCTCACCATGTTTTTTCTGAACCACTTCCAACTCCCTATCCGGTATGATGCTAGTACAGATCTTTTGGCCAACTTTGAACAAGATAAGGCTACACACTTTTCTGATCAAATTCGGGAATGGAGGAGATGGAAGAGTTTAATTAAAGCTACGGTTCCACTAGATTTTCTCTTAGAATGGTTCCTTAATTCATTTCTTCATTATATATCTAAGGTTGTAGCAACTGCAGGTCTATTTTATGAAGAACAAACAATTTTTAGCGAACAACAATTGGAGTTAATTTACTCTCAATCAGGAATTATCTTGAGATCATGCCTAATGCACCAATGTCAACTCTGAAATTATAGAAATCAAAATCGGTACCACATGCCGATGGAATTATCAATTCCTCTCAAAGAAAATTTGTAGACCTAGTCTCTAACTAGATGCAACAATTGTCAATTCAACAAACTATGGTTGGTCTAGCCTCTGTCTTGACCACCCCCACAACCCAATCCTCAGATGTACACACTATGCAATTGAAGACTCAAAAGGGTCCTCAACATCTCGGAGAGAAAAAAAAAATCAAAGTCAAGAAGGGTAGTGGTAGAAACGACAAAAATCCTAACAAGAATGTTGATGGGGGAAAGTATGAAAAGAGAAAGGTGAAGTTCCCATGCAATATTTATGGGGATGATCACCATACTCATCAATGACTGAATATGGAAGAATTCCAAGGTTTGATAAATTTGTAGCAATATCAACAACTTGATGTATTGAAAAATTTGTTTCCACAAGGGTAGAACATGTAGGTTGGATCTTCAACTTCTAATCCGCAAGGGGCACTTCTAGCTCACCTTTTCAAGATGGATATTTCTTGTTCGTTAATATGGTTAGTTATTTAAATTTAAAAGAAGAGGTCGTAGACTTGTCGACTAGAACTCATGGTTATGGAAATCCAGAGTCAAAAACAAAAGGAAAAGAAACTTTTGATCCTCAGGGGCCTCTCCATATAGAAAAACCTAAGAAGGAAATGATTTCATGCATACTAAAGGGTGTGTACAAATGGGAGTCACATAACCCTAATGCTTGATTTTCACCCAACTATTTGATTGTTGAGGATTTATCTCAAACATCATGTGTGGTTTCTACTTTAGAGGTGATTCAATGTTTCCTCGTGCAATGCACTGCATTGTTATCTGCGATTGGAGTGGTATATTCTTCCAGTCTTCTCACTATGAAGTTTTACACTACTGATGTGAAGCATCACCTTCATTATCATGTAGCCTTCCAGATCGACATTGTTTATGCAAATCACATCATCAGGAGGACTGTTGTTGATGAGGGAGCTTCCACGTGTGTCATTTATTTGTCCTGCTAGAAAGATATCATCTCTCCAGAACTTGCACCTTCTCCCAATTGGTTAACCACATTTGACAGATGATTGTTTAGTTTGCACATGATTATTTTCTCTTTTATGGTATATTTAGGAGGAAAGTCTATTTCTGTAGAAAGGGGGGGGCAATTTATTGTCTTGGAGAGAGGATAAGACAATAAAATTTGGGAGGTTGATGTGGGGGCACAGAAAATGGAGACACGCTGGGTGAAGAAAGAATATCTGCTAGTCTTTCCTGACTGATAAGAAGAAAATATAGAGGATCATGAAATTTAATTTTAAGTTAAAAAAATTATGGAAATAATGCGTAACAGTTAACTTTCCATCGTTGTGGGATCACTAGTGATGCTTACATATCAAATAGAAAAGCTCATCTATTGTATATTGAGGATGAATGATGATGAATTTTATTTCCTTAAACTACATCGAAGATCCGGGTTGGTATCTCCATCTTGGGGATGATATAGGTTTGGGATAAATAAATATTTTTCCCCATGTGCATATATAGATATCTTGCAGGTGTCTCTCCACTTCTCGTGAGAATCCATAGCCCCGGTGGATTCACCAAAATGTCATATATCTTTCTCCACTTCCAACGATCATCCACAACCTCGGAGGAGATATCTACATGTCCCCTAGTCTGGTCAAAATTTCCTTTCCATTTCTTCACGACTTATTTAGTGCATGCTTAGCATTCGATGGATGGGGAAAGGGATGGCCCTTTTAGCCTGATAGGGGATGACTGCCATCTATTAATATTTATTTGAATATTTTCTACACATGGCTACATATAGATATCCCTTTTGGGTTTTCATCCTTTAGACTTTGACACTTCACCTTTCATGTGAGCAGCTCCTTAGTGTGTGGATGGTTCCTCCATTACATAGGATCTACTTTCCAGCCAATATGAAAAGATGATTAATTATTAAACACTATGCTCAATGATGTTTTAACTGTTGTCACAACATTCCCAATAGTTCTGATTCATGTTCAAACATAGACCTCTAATTATGCTCATGATCTAGGAAAGAGATGCAAGTCGATTCATGTCTTCTTCCAGTGTGAAGGTGCTACTTGTTAAAAGAAAAATGGAGGTGAGAGGTCTCTATGTCATGAAATATAATTAGAGGTCATGAGACACCAAAATTGAAGAAACAAACTTCTTTGAAGGGAAAATATGATGATGAAAGAATGGGAAGAAAAGTGTTGAACTAGGAGTGATGATGTATTCAGGGTCATAGATGAATTTGGCCCAATTTCTTGCTGCAACTAAAAAAAAGAAGCCTTTTAAATGGATGAAGATCAAAAAATGTAATTAGGAAATGCAGTTGTCTAGTAAATAAATTATAGATTGAGTGTTTCGATCAACTTAGACGATATTCACACATTCCGACCAACTAGAAGTTTGCAGCCTCTTGAAACGATTAATCTAGGTGAAAGATAACGCTTGTGATACTTCATTCAAATGGGTTTTAGTGATAGTGTTGGCTAAGAATTACACCTCTCAATGTGATTTTATGAAGACTTTTAGTTCCATTGTGAAACCTTGTACTTCAGGGGGTAAGGATTTTCCATAACTCCAAGTCACTGTCTACAAATTTATCTTCGTTGGCCTTGCGAGATATTCATTTTGTCTCTACTTATTCAATATATAGAACTATTGTTATAGAGTGATAGTATTAGTTAACCACATGTCCAATGTTTCATAATCAATTCCTATATTATGAAGACGAGTGTCTTCCTCAAATTTTTTCTTTCTTTTCAAGAGGCCATATTTTTCCATAATCAAAGTCTGGAAAACCTTTCTGAAAATCTCCACCATAGCAATATTGAAATGGAGATCAAAATCTATATGGATGTTCAAGATCAAACCATGAGTATTACATGTTCCAATTGCTGGGAGACAAAGTAGAATTGAGCTCAAGTGTTGGTTTTTCTGATGAAATCTCTCTTTTTGGACCAAAAATGACTATAATTGTCACGATTAATAGTTCTTCCCTAAAGAGGTGTGCTTGAGATCCATTTTATTGAGAAATATCCTTGATATCAGATTCCACTTGAGATAGATTAGAGGAAGACTAAAACTTGATACTTTGTTCCTTGAGGCGTATACTAGATGAAAAATATTGTATTACTTCCCCCCACGATTGAAAACTGACTTTAAGACTAGGAAAAATGATAAGTGTACCATGAAGTCTTAGGCATACCCTATATCATAGATCCACAAATGATTGAGTGAGTTCTTCTCAATAGACACCATCCTGAGTAAGGCAACGAAAAACATACATGACTTATTTAATCCAATCTCAATATTGGTCGAACTGTAAATCATTCCCCAACAGATGAGTAATCTACATGTTTCATTGTCTTGAACAATCTTAATATTTCTTTGAGTGATGTCAAATCGTTTGAGATGCATAAATTCATAGACATGACCTTCACCTTCAAATTTGGGATTTGAGAAGAGATTGATTGTCTTGATTGAGATGGCATTGTTGGGTCTCGAAAGACTCAAAGGGTCATCATATACAGAGGTATGGAGAGGATCCATGGGATGGTTAAGATTCAAATGAAATGACTCTACGTGGGAAGGCTTGTCATCCGACCCTCCTTCTAGCACCAACAGTAAGGGGTTTCCCCTAGTAATAAGTCCCAATTAGGACTCTCATCGTTTGGAATGGGGAACCCATCCAGTTTCTTGCCTAGCAACCATTGTATGTTTGGTTCTACCAGTTGCATCCCGATCCATCGATGAGGGTGAGTAATGGGTGATTGTGCAAATGGAAGATGTAGATGAAGACTATATAAATGCATACCTAATCTAATTCTATTCTCCCCTATCCTAGCTAGGAGTGAATTAACGTAAGTGAATGAGAAGTGGAATGAAAACAATTCTACTAATAGCTTCACCCTAATAGGTGAAATGAAGAAATAAATTCAGATAACACATGCACATGAATACATAACAAGAATATTCTAAGTCACTATATTACAAACATTGGTAGCTCATTCGCTCAAGACATGTAATATAAGAAAGAGTAACAAATATGCAAGAAGACATATATTGCATAAGAATAGCCCATAAACAAGAATTCTCTTACAACCCATGTGAAAAACAAGAATTTTGCTTGAAACAGCTCACAAAAAAACACCGACACATGCAAGTCCTTCTCTCTATGAAAATTTTTCCCTGAGGGATTCTCTGTATTAACAGTTTCAACAATAGTACATGAAAACTCTAAGGACAATTCTCCAATTTTAGTTGACAAAATATTCCCAAAGTAGTTCAAAAGTGTACAATGCTTGAAGAGCCAAAATCCCCTTCTTTCGGTTCTATTCTAGTATTTATTGAGGTTCAATAAGATCTTTGGCCTTTCATCTCCCTCTGCGACCTTTCATATTCCAACATTTTTCCTCATCCTCTTTGTGATGATGAGTAACAAGAAAAATTCTTACATTTCGAATTTATCTCCTAACACTGGTGGGTCGTCATGGATTTTGGCCATATGTATCTTACACATCATGAATACAAGCATTGGGTATGGGGGCATCTTTTTCATATGGTTCAAACTCCATATTTAGTAGTTTGAGCTTGGTTCCTCTCACTACCTTTCGTTGCTAGAACATCGACATCATTTTACCATTCTATTTTCTTTGGCTATAGATCGCATTGCAAGAGTGTGTCTCCCTTTTGGAATGGGTACCTAACACTGTTCAACATACAGTAGATGAGAGTAACTACAAATAAGTCATCAATAATAATTATTATAATGCATATGAATGGGGCATAAAATAATTTAAGTATCATTTATAAACTTTCCTGAGTTCGATTCATGGTTCCTCTGCTCGCAGTCGAGTTATGGTTTTATTCGAGGCTATCAACAACGTGTCATATCTTAATACAAAAATAAGTATACCATACGTTATGAATCTATCAAATCCTATAACTATTAAGTTTTACATCTCGAATATACCTTTCCAATGGTATAAATAAATTTCAAAAACGACACCCAAGTCAAATGTTATGGCCATTTTACAAAAGGAAGTTTTTCATGTTTCGGAGGAGTTAGTACAAACTCCTCTGATTTGCTCAAAGGAGTTAGTACTAACTCCTATGACCTGTAATAATTATATAATTCATTAGTATTTTCTCAAATAATACAACTATAAATTTGTAGACCTCGGAATTACCATTCCAATGGTATAAAGAACGCGTAAAATAGACACCTGAGTCAAACGTTATGGTCAATTTACGAGAGCCAGTTTTTTTAGTTTCGGAGGAGTTAGTACTAACTTTTCGGACCTGTTCGGAGGAGTTACTACTAACTCCAACCTATATCGGAGGAGTTAATAATAACTCCTGTAACATGTTTGAAGTTAATAATAACTCCCCTGATATGTATTGGAGGATTTTTTTCTAACTTCTCCGATATGTATCAGAGGAATTGAAGGGAAATGTTTTGAATTGATTTGGAGGATTCAAACGGAACTTCTCCTTCCGGGGAAAGAAAAATTGGAAAAAATTCTAATTGTCGAACTGGCAAGAGAAAATGAGATCTTGAGTTCAAAATCCCATAACTTCCTCATACGATGCCTGATTGAGGTGTCTTTTTTTGCAATGCGAAGAACACAGAGATACACTTATATCTAGATAGCTAAACATGTTCTTTTGTAATTTGAGTGGATTCATTTCTAATGATGGACATGACTATCAAGGCTTGCTTGGTAGGAAATCCTAGATGATCATTTTGGCACTTTCAGACCTTGTATTTCGATTTTGTTAATTACGTTGAGATCATACTTTCATAATATATAAAATAGACCTATTTTGGTGGTGAAAAATACACTTTGAATAATACCCAAAATTTGTGCTCAAAGGTGTTTTCAATGGAAGTATGTGCCCTGTTCTTTCTATTTCTTCTGCCGAATCCAATTCTGTCAGCTCCTAATTCATTTTCAATATGTACTCTCTTAGATAATTCATTGAAACTAAGGTAATATGTTAGGGGAATAGAAATATAAATCCATCAAAACAACAAACTGACATTCGGTGTGCTTGGCACTATGTAGGATCTAGGAGAACCACTTTTTGTCGAGATGTATTTCAGAGCTAGCGCAAGACCCACATATTCTTCAGTTAACCCATATGATGATATACAACACTTTCATGCTCATGGTTAGCCATAAAATAAAGAGGTGCAAATCAAAGATGATGCGGTACGTGAATGTGAGCTACTGGAGACACTATCAAACTTGATTATGAATGCATTCTAGAGTGGATCATGTGAGATAGGAAATAAATGACCAATTTTTTATATATGCATGGATATTTTAGTCATTGATAATTGTAAGTATACTTATGAAAGGCCTGAAGACGAGATAGGCCTCAATATGAAAGTGGACTATTCTGACTCGGTCAGTGTTGGTGAGAGGGATAAAATCATCTTTGATGTGGTTGGAAACGATGAGGGGTTGACATACTTCCGTTGACGTATCGAGGACAGGAGAGGAAAAATTATCAATAGGCAGTGCATTGGGGACGAAGAGGATAAATTTGTTGATATGTAGTGCAATGAAGCGAAAGAGAAGGATGTTGTCGAAATGTGATGCAACAACGCAAGTGAAACATGTTCAATTGGTGAAAGTTATGCACACAATGAATATATTCATTTGACAAATTACAGTGAAATGGCATTGATTATGCAATATTTTTCGACGATGAAGATGTGTGTTAGTGAATTTTGGCCGAAGTGCGATAGCATGTCAGCCAAGTTGAAAAGGAGGTGGATGATGTACTTTCAAGAAAACAAATGGCATGTCAATGGAAAGGTGGGAGAAGGATGCATGCATTAGTACACTATGTATCAGTGTATGAAGACGGTTCTCAACGAAGTGTGGATCATTGGGTATAAGTGATTTAAGGAGGAACTTAAAGTGGTAATGTGAAGTAGGGTGAGGATAAATTGGGCGTAGCTATTTGCACGAGGGGGAGAGTGCGAGGGTTCTAGTTGGAAAAAAAGAAAGGGGGCACCAATTTATTGTCTTGTAGAGAGGCTAAGATAGAAAAAATTGGTAGGCTATTGTGCAGGCACAAGAGTCCCTTAGCAATATTGAATCCACTCTGTTGGTTGTGGAGCCTGATTATCTTCCTGATTCAGAGGTCTTTGTTTTCATCCTTTTTTATACCCCATGAAGAATTTACACCCCGAAAGAATGTACACTCCTCCACTTGGGGGAGTGCAGAGGGGGGTTACCCACTATGCGGGGTCTAGGGGAAAGAGGGTCCCCGAGGGGGGTTCGGGGACAAAGCCCCCAAAGGAAAAATTTCTTTGTAAATGTATATTATAATTTGATAGTAAATTTGGACCATTCATCATAAGGTCGTAGATCTGACGGTAGAAGTTATGTTAGGGTTTTTTCCCTAGAAGGAAACCCTGTTTTTTATGAGGGAAATGTGATGCGGCTATGTATTATTACGAATATTGTATTCTGAGTGAGGAGATTGTGAGATAAAGAAGAGGAAGTTATAATGGGTGTGTTGTAGGTTGTATCCCTTCATTTGTTGGATACTAATAAAGGAAGGACCTGGAAATTTCTCTGGTGGATGTAGCCCACACTGGGTGAACCATGTATATCTGTGTCTCTATTGTTTTATGTATCTTATGTGTTTTATTTTATTGCTCCGTGATTGTGTTTTTCTAACAACTGGTATTAGATCGAAAGGTAACTCGCAGGAAAAGAGGGTTCCTGGTTTGAGTGGGAGCAATGGCGGAAGATGGAAAGTTTAGGGTTGAGAAATTTAACGACCAAAACTACCAGTTATGGAAGATTCATATGAAAGATTATTTATATTAGAAGGATCTATTCCTACCATTGGGTGGAATAACAAAGAATCTGACGTCCATTAAGGTTGAAGAATGGGAGGTTCTTGAAAGAAAGGCACCAGGAACGATATGGCTAAGCCTAACAGTGTCAGTGGCTTTCAATATTTTGAAAGAAAAGAAAATGAAGGAGTTGATGGACGCATTGGATAAACTGTATGAAAAACCCTCGACATCCAATAAGGTATTTCTAATGAAGAGATTATTTAATATGAATATGCCAGAAGGTGGGTCTATTGCATATCATTTAAATGAATTTAATACAGTTACTAATCAACCAAGTTCTGTAAAAGTGGACTTTGATGATGAGGTCAGGGATCTTCTAATATTGTACTCATTTCCAGAAAGATGGAATGGCTTGGTCATGGTTGTAAGTAACTTTGTCTCTGGTTCAAACACTCTAAAATTTGATGATGTTGTTGGTGTAATCCTTAGTGAGGAAATGCGACAGAAAAGCACAGGTGTGACATCAGGTAATGCGTTAAACATGGAGAACGGGGGAAGTCAAAAGGATAGAGGAAAGGGCTCAGGGAACCATGGGAATTCTAGGAAGGGAAAATCAAAATCCACATTTGGAAAGATAGAGTGATGGAATTGTGGGAAGAAAGGAAATCTGAAGAAAGATTGCAGAGCTCCAAAGAAACAAAGAGATGGACAACAGGAGAAAAATCAGGAAGCAAATGTAACAAGTGACGTGTTACAAGATGCTTTGATTCTTTCTGTAGATAATATTTCTGAGACTTGGGTAGTAGATTCAGTGGCTTCATTTCATGCCACACTCCATAAGAAAAATTTTCTAGATTATGTTCAAGGTGATTTTGGATAGGTTCATTTGGGTGATGATGCACCATGCAAAATTGTTGGAATGGGAAAGGTAAAAATAAATCAAAGCAATGGAAAACAATGGTTGTTGAAAGAGGTAAGACATGTTCCAGATCTAAGGAAAAATATAATTTCAACAGGGAAGTTGGAAAGCGAAGGTTGTATATCCATATTTATAGATAAAGTGTGGAAGGTGACCAAAGGATCATTAGTGATATAAAAGGGAGAGAAGGTAGGTACATTGTATTTATGTACTGGTAATATTGAATCTTCTATCACTTTAGATTCTATAGGAGTGGATAAAACACTGTGGAATCATAGGCTTGGACACATGAGTGAGAAGGGGATGCAGATAATTCACAAAAGAAATTTGTTGCTAGATCTTAAACAAATTGATTTGGATTTCTATGAGCATTGTGTTAATGGAAAACTGAAGAGAGTCAGATTTCTTAGAGTCGGAAAAGAAAAGAAGAGTGAAAGGTTAGAGCTTATGAAAACATATGTATGGGGACCAACTCAGGTATCATCTCTTGGTGGTTCTCGTTATTATGTTACTTTTATTGATGATGCAACTAGAAAAACTTGGGTTTATTACATTCGACAAAAATATGATGTTTTTTATACTTTTAAAAAATGGAAAGATTTAGTTGAGAATGAGACAGGAAATAGGTTGAAGTGTCTCAGAACAAACAATTGAGGTGAATATTGCAGCAAGGAGTTTGATGATTACTATTCATACCATGGGATTTGTAGAGAGAATACAGTTCCAGGAACACCACAAGAAAATGGTGTGTGAGAAAGGATGAATAGGACAATCATGGAGTGTGCAAGGAGTATGAGATTGCATGTTGGTTTGTCCTTATAGTTCTGGGTAGATGTTGTAGATACCGTTTTTTACTTAATAAACAAAGGACCTTCAATATCTTTGGATGGTAGAATTCCAGAGGAAGCATGGATAGGTAAAAAGGTAAAGTATTATTTTTTGAATACTTTCGGTTGTGAATCATTTGTCCATATTGATAAAGAAAATAGAACAAAGCTTGAGGGAAAATCCAAGATGTGTACCTTTATTAAATACAGTGTTAATGATTTTGGTTATCACTTATGGGATTATGAAAATAAAAAAATCATTAGAAGTAGAGATGTTATATTCAATGAGAAGGTCATGTACAAAGATCAGTTGCAAGGAAAGAAACAGGAAAAAGAAAAACTATAATACATAGTGCTTGATGAGATCAGTGAAAAAGAAATTCCAAAGGTACCAGAAAATCAAAATGTACAACAACAGGACTAGAAGGTACCTCAAACTCCTGCAAGTGTTGTTAGAAGATCTACCAGGTTAAGTAGACCCCATGAATGATACTCTCCTTCATTGTATTATTTATTGTTGATTGATTTTGGTGAACTAGAATGTTATGAAGAGGCAATGTAGGTAGACACAAAAAAGAAGTGGGAGTAAGGAATGAAAGAGGAAATGGATTCCTTGGTAAATAACCATACTTGGGACTTGGTTCAGTTTCTTGTAGGAAAAAGATCATTACAGAATAAGTGGGTTTACAAGTTGCAGGAAGAAGATGGAGGAAAAAAGTGGTACAAGGTTAGACTTGTTGTAAAGAGGTTTGCACAAAAGAAAGGTATATATTTTGATGAAATATTTTCTCTTGTTTAAACTGAATTCAATTAGGACTATTTTAAGTCTTGTGGAAGTAGAAGATTTTTATATTGAACAGTTAGATGTAAAAACAACTTTTCTTCATGGGGATATGGAGGAAGAGATTTATATGCAGAAGCCACAAGGGTATGAGGTCAAAGGGGAAGAGAATTTTGTATGCACTTTGAATAAGAGCTTGTATGGCCTAAAGCTATCTCCAAGGCAATGGTATTTGAATTTTGGTAGGTTTATGACATAACAAGGTTATAGTAGATGTCATCTTGATCAATGTGTTTATTTTAAAAAGCTAGAAAATGGAAGCTATATCATCTTGTTATTATGTGTAGATGACATGCTTGTTGCATGGTATAATATGAAGGATACAAATGTTCTCAAGAATAAGTTAGGAAATTCATTTGTGATGAAGGCTTTGGGTGTTGCAAAGAAAATCCTTTGTATGAGTATAACAAGAGACATGAAAAATCACAAATTGACATTGTCTTAGGGTGAGTACATAGAGAAGGTGTTGGAGAGGTTTAGAATGCAGAATGAAAAACTAGTTAGTACACCTTTGGCCAGCCATTTAAAATTAATTAAGGAAATGTGTCCCAAGACACAGGAGGAGATAGAATACATATCCAGGGTCCCTTATTCATCAAAAATTGGTAGCTTGATGTATGCGATGGTTTTCAAAAGACCAGATATCACACATGTAGTGGGAGTTGTGAGAAGGTATATGAACAATATAGGTAAATAACATTGGGAGGCACTAAAGTGGATTTTCAGGTATTTGAGAGGTACTGCTACTCATGAATTATGTTTTGAAGGTTTAAACATTGTTCTACAGGGATATGTTGATTTAGATATGGAAAGTGATCAAGATAGCAACAGGAGCACCACATGGTATGTTTTTACCGTAGGTGGAACAAGAGTAAGTTGGATTTTGAAACTGCAAAAGGTTGTTTCACTTTCAACAATAGAAGTAGAGTATGTTGTTGTTAAAGAGGCTAGTAAAGAAATGATTTGGTTACAAAGGTTTATGGAGGAATTGGGAAAGAAGCAGGAGAATAGAAAGTTGTACTGTGATAGTGAGAGTGCCATTCATCTTGCAAAGAACTCAACCTTCCATTCAAAGATTAAGAATATAAAAATAAGGTACCATTTCATACGATCCGTCTTGGAATATGGACATTTGAAGTTGGAAAAGGTATACACTAGCCAAAATCCTGTAGACATGTTAACAAAGGGAGTAACCAGGGAGAGACTAAGTTCCTGATTAGTTTTAGTTGGTATTCAAGCATGAAGATGAAGATGAGAAATTTTCCAAGTCCAAGAAGGATCATAGTCCAACATATACAACAACAATGGAGTTGTTGAGATCAGTCTCCAAGTGGGAGATTTTTGGTTGTGGAGCCTGATTATCTTCCTGATTCAGAGGTCTTTGTTTTCAACCTTGTTTATACCCCATGAAGAATTTACACCCCAGAAGAATGTACACTCCTCCACGCGGGGGACTGTAGAGTGGGGTTACCCCCTTTGCAAGGTCCAGGGGCAAGCGGGGCACTGAAGGAAAAATTGCCTTGTAAATGTATATTGTAATTTCATAGTAAATATGGACCATTCATTATAAGGTCGCAAATATGACGACAAAACTTATGTTAGGGTTTTTTTTCCCTAGAAGGAAACCCTCTTTTTTATGAGGGAAATGTATTGCAGCTATGTATTATTGAGAATATTGTATTCTGAGTGAGGAGACTGTGAGAGAAAGAAGATGAAGTTACATTGGGTGTGTTGTAGGTTGTATCCCTTCATTTTCTGAATAATAATAAAGGAAGGACCTAGAAATTTCTCTGGTGGACATAGCTCACACTGGGTGAACCACATATATCGATGTCTCTATTTTATTTTGTATCTTTCATGTTTTATTTCTGCATTTGTTTTATTTTATTGATCCATGATCCTATTTTTCTAACACCCTCTATGCCCCCTCACTATTCCCTCTATTGCTATTATGGCTAGTACTTGAGCTTCACCCTTCATTCAATTTTTTTGATTTTATATTACACGTTTACATTTTATACAAAACATAGCATGGAAATATTATCTCCATGTTGAGATAAACCTTTACTAAGAAAAAATAATTACAGATAACCCAAGGGATTAAAAATGGGTTGTTACACTAGCAGTTAGATATTGTTGTCCATTTGAACTATTGGACATAATAGGACCATTTCCATATATGCTTGCACTGTCTACTTACATGAATGTGCATAATTTATTTCATGTATTTTTTTTTTTAAATGTATGTGCATGGTTCTAACCATTGTTGAATCTAGAGATGCTACTAAGTTCTTTTCAATTTACTAGACAATAATATCATAAACAGGATCACTAAAAGGTACACAATCACAAGGTACACATCATTTATTCTGGGAAAACCTCATGGGGGAGAAAACCTAGCAAAAACTTCCTTAATATAGATTTCCAATACAACTCCAAGATAATAAACCAAACACAAGAGAATATCGAACACTGAGCAATGTGCCTCTCTCTTCCTTCTTCTGACAACTGGAAACTGCAACTTCCTTCAAACTTGCACACTAGATGAGTAAGTTGAGTGAGTACGCTAATGAGGTGCCTTCCACTCTTATTTATACTGGCTCGAAGGTGCTAGGGTGGTGTCTCTTCATTAAGCAGGGTCGACTTCTTCACTTAGTGGCTAAAACCACTTTAATTAGGCCCGCAGGGCGACCTCTTAATTAGAAACATATAATTAGGGTTCGACTAATACACAAAAGGGGATTTGGTATTATACAAAGACTGACATGATCAATCCACAAAAGGGGATTTGGTATTATACAAAGACTGACATGATCAATCCACAAAAGGGGATTTGGTATTATACAAAGACTAACATGATCAATCCACAAAAGGGGATTGATATATAAGATAATAACTCAATAATAAGTATAATATTCTTTCCAGTTAGAATATTTCAACAATTTCCCTTAATAAGAAGGGCATTCTACAACATCATCAGGAGAAAGAGAGGGAAGCAACATCAAAAACATCTCGAACAATGACTGGGATATCTATAAATCATCGAAAGTTTGTCTCATCATTAATAACATCAGAATTCATAGAATGGAGCTGGAGTATCATCATAATCATCATCATCATTCATAGCATGGAGCTGGAATGGCATCATCATCATCATTCACTGTATCGAGCTGGAACAAAATCATCATCATCGTTCATAGAATGAAGATGGAACCTGAAACATCAACATCAGTTAGAATAAAAGATATAACAACAACATCAATGTCATAATCATCAACAACACGAGGTTGGATAAATATCATCACAACACAAGGCTAGAGAAACATCACAACACGACGTTGGAGAAAAAAAATCACACAAGGCTGGAGAAACAACATCATCATCATGGGGAAAAAGAATGAGGCAGGTGTATCAACAACATTGTTTTGTACTCTGAAAGTCCCTAGGTATATTCCTAAGAAACATAATATTCCCTAGGATATAAAATCCTAACGGAGCTACCATGTGGTACTCTGACAGACTGTCCTTACCGTACCTTCAAGATCATCCCAAAAATCATAATATTCCCTAGGATTATAAAAATACTAATGGAGCTACCACTATTGAACAAAAATAGCATATACATGCATAGGTAATCTGACAGACCATCCTTACCAAACCTTTAGTATCTTTCCATGGATGATCGGTCCCCTATGATATAAAATCCTCACTGAGCTACCTGGTGTTGGTCAGGATACCATATTATCATAAACATCACTTCCCTTTTCGAGGGAGCTCCTTTCAAACTATACCAAGATTGTCTTGAAAGTGCTCAAACTTTACATGAGACAGAGGCTTGGTCAACACAATTGCAACCTACTCATATCTGCCAACATATTGGATCTTTATAACCCCCCTCTGCACCATACCACAAATGTAGTGATACCGAATTTCTATGTGCTTCGACTTGTCATGGAACACAAGTTTCTATGTCATCTTTATGAAACTATGGTTATCACATAGAATCATGGTTGCTTCCTTATCCATATCAAATGGACCTGTCAAAAAGTTCTGAAGCCATATGGCTTCACAACTGGCGGAACATGTAGAAATGCATTTCACTTCTTTCGTGATGAGAGCAATATTGGATTGCTTCCTACTCTGGCATGAATTCATGGCTGACCCTAGACTCAAACAACATCCTGAAGTTCTCTTTTTGTCAGAAACACTTCAATCCCAATCTGAATCGGTATAACCAATCAGTCTGAATTCATGATCTCCATTATAATAGAGACCAAAGTCCAACACACCTTTAAGGTATCTCAACACATGTTTTGTAGCAATAAGGTGAACACGTCTAGGCTCTACTAGATACTGACTCAAGGTGTTCACAAAAAAACATATATCTGGCCTGGTATTCGTCAGATACATCAACGATCCAATGCTCTGTATGTACAGTGTAGTATCAACCAATTCTGATGAAGTATCAACCAGGTGCTTCAACTTTGTCTCCATGGGTGTGCTGATGGATTTACAATCCAACATATCGAACCTTTTTAGTATTTCAGCTGCATACATCCCTTGGTTAAGGAATATCTTCTCTGGGCTTTGCCAAACCTCAATACCTAAGAAATAGTGCATTAGGCCTAGGTACTTCTTATCAAACTCTGTAGAGAGATTCTTCTTACAATTAGTCATGAGATTTTCTTTTCCAATTAAGAATAAGTCATCCACATACAACAATAATATAACTACTTCATCATTCATAACCTTGAAGTAAAGGTTAGAATCAACCTTACTCTTGGTGAATCCAAATCTCGTCAGGAAACTGTCAATCCTTCCATACCAAGCTCAAGGAACTTGCTTCAATCCATACAAAGCCTTCTTCAACCTAAAAACATGAGTCTTTTTGTCCTTAACTTCAAACCCTTGAGGTTGTTCTATATACACTTCTTCTTCAATAACACCATTTAAGAAGGTTGTTTTCACATCCATCTGGTGTAACTTCCACTTCATGTTGGCTGCAAGAGCTATGATGGTTTTGATAGAAGTGTATATGGATACAAGAGAAAACATCTCTTCATAATCAATGCCTTCCTTTTGACAAAAGCCACGAGATACAAACCTTTCATTATGTTTTTCAATACTTCCATCATCAACATGTTTTATCTTGTACAACCATTTGGAATATACCACATATTTTCTCTTCAGTCTAGGAATTATTTCCCATACATCATTGTTTATAATTTATTGGTATTATTTTGTCATGGAATCTTCCCATTCTTTCTTCTTAATGGCTTCTTCAAATCAAGTAGGCTCCTTTTCTATGGGATCACACATCAAATCCATATAACTGAAGAATGACTTAGGTTTCTTGAATTGTATCATGGTTCCTTTTGGGGCATCATACTTCTCTCCACCTTGAATAAGTTCCCTTGCCCAAGATGGCTTTGTCTTATGAGAGATCTTCATCTAGAGAGGTTCTTGAGATTCTGTCATATCATGATCTTCTTGAATCTCATCATTAGGTGTATTTGTAATTTCCCTTAGAGATTATGCAACTCTGGGAGCTACAGGTTCTTATTCATATACTTATTCAAGATGGAATATTATTGATTTATTGAGTGTTTCATCTTCATCAAATGTTACATCTCTATTGATCTCAATGTGATGGTAACCCGATATGTAAATTTTGAAGGCCTTTGAGACCTCACAATATCCAAAAAATATTCCCTTCTTTCCTGAACGGTCCAACTTAGTTCTCTTCTCTTTCAGAATGTGTAAAAACATTGGACAAACAAATATCTTGAGATGACTTACTTCTCGCTTCTTTCTGAAGAAAATTTATTTGGTGTTTTTGAACCCAAGTGCACTATGGGATAACATATTTTGTACATACATTGTTGTTCTTCAAGATTCTGACCATAAGTGCATTGGAAGATCTTGATCATGGATCATAGTCTTCATTGCTTCCATTATAGTTATGTTCTTTCTTTCTGCTAAACGATTTTGTTGAGGATTGTAGGGAGTGGTGAGCTCCCTCTTAATCCCAGTATCGATACAAAATCTTACAAACTCTTTTTAGGTGTATTCTCCTCCATTATCTGACCTGAGTATCTTGATTTTTCTTTTAGAGAGATTCTCTATCAAGGCTTTGAATTCCTTGAATTTTCCAAACACTTCGTCTTTTGATTTCAAGAAGTAAACCCAAGTCTTGCAAAAATAGTCATCAATAAATGACACATAGTATGCATACCCACTAAGAGAGGTTGATGGAATTGGGTCACATACATCTGAGTGGATGATCTCCAAGACTCCTTCTTCTTTACTGTCGCTCTTCAGGAAATGATTCTTTATGTTATTTCCTTGTGAACATACCTTGCACATGCCTTCATGGTAAACCTATAATTCTAGTAGACATGTAACTACCTTGCTCACATATGGTAAGGCTTTGTAGTTTATGTGAGATAGTCTTCTATGCCAAAGTTCACATGGACTCTCAGTGGAGTGATTCAAGGCTACATCCGAGTGACCTTTTAACTTATACAAGCCACCTTCTTCTGTTCAAATAACAATTGCATATTCTATGGTTTTTCCCTTAGGCCACATAAGGACTTCAATATCTATGAATGCAACCCTGAAATATTTCTTATCTAAAGATGAGATAGAAAGAAAATTCTTTGTCAAACCTAGAACATACAGTACATCCTTCATATTCATTGGTGTCCCTGAATTAAGTTTGTAGGTGGACTCTCCCGCTCCTTTGATATGGTACTGGTAATCATCTCCAAGTGTAAATTTATGAGGAAATTTATTTTCTGTAAGGCTAGAGAGAATGTCTCTCTGACCTGTCATGTGCTTAGAAGCACCACTATCTATGAGCCAAGTATCCTCTCCATGTGACATTGATCCTGAGAGGGAAGAGAATAAGACATAGTCTTCAATATTTTCTTTAATCATGTTTGTGGGTGGCTCATCATAATCAACTACATAGGCATGATGTATTTTGTTATTTCTCTTATTGTATTCTTCTCTTCTAGCTGGACAATTCTTAGCAATTTGTCCCATCTTGTCACAATGGTAACATTGATAAGAGGAGAAATCCTTTTCTCTTATTTGACCTTTCTGAAACTTCTGGAATCTCCTTGGAGGGTGATATTCCTTATATAGGTGGGTATCCTTCTTGAAGTGAGACCTTCTCTTTCCTCCTTTAGCATGAGCATCAATGATTTGATCTTCATCCCTTAGTAGTACTACTTCTTGGTTAGCTACTCTTTCTTTTTCTTGAACACATTCTTCCCAAAGACTGTCAAATTGTAGTTTCTCCTTTCTGGCACAAATAGTTTGGATGAATGCATCCCAAGGTCTTGTGAGACCATTACGAGTTGTCATTATGAGTTCATATTCATATAGTTTGTATCCAATTTCTTCTATCTGTTATTTGAATTGAGAAACCCTAGAGAAATAGTCATGAGCGATTTCTCCTTTTTGCATCTTTGTATTCTTGAGTTGGGTTCTCAAGTTCATCTTCTAGTTAATGTTCCTTCCTTAACACATTTTTGTTAGGGCATCAAACATTTATTTTGTATTATTATTAGAGGAAACTTGAGGGATCAAGTGGTCTTTAATAGAGTCTTCAATGGTTCTTTTGGCCCTAACCATATCCTTCTAGTGCTTTTCTTTAGTTGTAGTATCTACAGGTTTTCGTACATTTTCCTTGATAAATCTTGCAAGGTCATTTTCTTCAAGAATGAGTGAAATCCTATACTTCCAAGAAAAAAAGTTATCCACACCTTCTAACTTGTCAAAAATCTTGGTGCTTGTAGACATCTTGACTTGGAGCTAGGAAAATGACAAAAAATTAAAAGTGCTCAAAAATTAAATCTGAACTTACCAGGAGGTGTGGTTAGCTGAGGCGAGTAGCCTGGTGTAGTCTGTTTTTTGAAAATCCAAATGTTACCGCTTGAAACTGGGCCTGCATAAATGTGGACTGGTACTTCTGGTACTGGTTTTGGTTTTGATCTGAAAATGAAAAGGCTTGAGTCTTTTTTTTTAAATTGTAAGTGTAAATTGTATGTGCTTGGGTGATAGGATCAAGTTACAAACACATAAAACTTAATGAGTTTTTACTTAATCATGAAAAATATAAACAGACTTAACAACCATCAAAGTAAACACTTTAACACAACAAAATGATAAAGGATTTCACCCTATCTTGGGATACATCTTCTGGTCCATCTTCCAATGGATCATTTTCATTAATGCTCATAGTGTGAAAAATAGTTCTTTACAATGCTCAAAATGAAAAACATATGGCTTCAATGGCTCCAGAACGTCCAAAAACCCCTTGTTGGGCTCTTCCTACACCTGGTTTGGCCAAAACCTGAGTTGGAATCACTTCCTGAAAGTTTCTCCCAATTCTTTGTTGTTTGTGCTCCTCCAAAATGCACATGTGTGAACTGAACCTGGCTTCTGGGCGTTTCTTGTGCCTAAACCCAACACAACACAACAACTCGGGTGCATGGACAAAAATGACACATGGTTAGCGAACTATATCCTAATCAAGCAGAGGTTCCGGTCACATGGCCCACATGGTCGGGTGCCAGGATAACCTCCCACACTTGTCGGGATAATACTCTGCAAATCCTCATATGGGTCGTATGGAAGTGACATGTGTCCGCAGGTCGACACCTGTGGTTCCTCACGCCCCTAGTTACAACGATAAGGGTTATATCGTATGGTCGATACCAAGGGTTGGGGCTTAGCCTTGACCCTTTCTGCATCCAAATGAAACCAAGTTCAAAATTAAAACATAATTTAAAGGTTAAGGGGTAAGGAACACATGGCAGGAAGGCTAGTAGCCTAGCCTGCGCCAAATTACTCCCACGCCTGGAGGTTGTGGGTTAAAAACTGGTGGAGTCCAAAAGAAACCTTTTACACTATGGAGAAGTGCGATGTGGCAGCCCATGTTTGTTCCACGTGGCACCATGCCATTGGTTCCCAAAAAATCCACGTGTCAAAACCGAATAGGTCCACGTATCTATTGTCAACTCACCTTCCACGTTAGCCTCTGCCACATCACCACTTTCCATGTGTCAATACAATACCATGCCATATAACCACCTCTACCCAATAAAAAATCCATGTCAGCCTACCACATGTCAGTATGTTCACCTTGCCATGTGTCAGTATGGTCTATACAGTCAATACTACATGATGTACGAACTGTACATAATGTACAGTCAACACAAATTTTGCTTCTTTGGCAAAGTGGACATAACATAATATCTCTCGCATACAACGTCTGTTTGAACCCATTCAATTTGCATTGGGATTGTGAGGACGAGGCCTACACACAAGTATGTTTTCAAACACTTCCAAACACTTTGATTTTTTGAGCATATTTTGATCTCCTGGATCAAGTTTCCTAGTTTTCTGGTACCAGTGAAAACTAGGGTTTCACTTTTCGGAGGCTATGGCCACTAAAAAGTTGCACTCAAGCTGCCAATGAATTTTCTAGGTTAGGGCGCACTTCCCTAGATAGTTTTTAGGCTGAAATTATTTTCCAACAAAAAGCCCTAATTTTCTTGTACGACAACAATGGCATTCTTGGTAACCTAGTGAAATGTGCTCTATTCAGTCAATATATGATACCATGTTAAATTTAGATCTTCTATTAAGTTCTTTTCAATTTACTAGACAATAATAGCATAAGCAGGATCACTGAAAGATACACAATCACAAGGTACACAACATTTATCCTGGGAAACCCTCATGGGGGAGAAAACCCAGCAAAAACTTCCTTAATATAGATTGCCAATACATTTCCAAGATAATAAACCAAACACAAGAGAATATCCAACACTAAGCAATGCGCCTCTCTCTTCCTTCTTCCGACAACTGGAAACTGCAGCTTCCTTCAAACTTGTGCACTAGATGAGTGACTTGAGTGAGTGAGCTAATGAGGTTCCTTCCACTCTTCACTAAGAAGTCGTCCCTTGTTAAGAATGGGGTGTCTATTCATGAAGAGTGTGTTGTCTCTTCATGAAGAGGGTGGTGTCTCTTCATTAAGAAGGGAGGACTTCTTCACTTAGTGGCTAAAACCACTTTAATTAGGCTCAGGGGATGACTTCTTAATTAGCATAATATAATTAGGGTTTGACGAATCCATAAAAGGGGATTTGGTATTATACAAAGACCGACATGGTCAATCCAAAAAAATGGATTTATCTATAATATACTAACTCAATAATAAACATAATATTATTTGCAGTTACAATATTTCAACAACCATGTCACTGATTGGAATTTGATTTAGGTTGATCCAGAAGGAGGCTTCCGGGTATTTCCAGTGTGTATACTGGATAGGAAGGTCATGGTGGTATTGAAAAAACCCATAGGGAAGGTAAAGGTTCAATGGACATGGTACAACTCTGAAGAAGTGACATGGGAGTTGGAAATGTGTGAGACATACCTACAAGTATTTTTGAAGTTTTGATAAAAATTACATATATATGTATACCTACATGGTGATATGAACTAAGGATAGTGCCAAAATAAGGGGGAGTGGAATGTGATACCCTATTTTTGGAGCCCCTATATTAATAATCTATTTTTTGTCTATTTGATGAAAGGATGGAGTGACAGTAAAATTGAAAATTCGAGATCCTAGCAATGTAATACTTTGAATATTAATAATAAAAATGCATCAGGTTGCAAGATGAATAAGGACAAAGTCACATGGGGATATAATTCCAAAAGAGAGGGGGCTAAAAGGGCTAAGCCAATTTATTATATTTTATTCACCCATCTTGGAATTAGTTGGGAAAAGTGGTTACATGTGCTTCTTGGGAAACCACATGGTGCATTATTGCATGTAATTATATAAATAATGATTTTGGTTGTTGGGGGGTTCCTCAATCATTGTTCCTCACTGAATCTCCATTCCTTCCTAATTTAGTCTTGCTCACTCTTGTTATTTTTTTGGCATGGGAATGAAAGAATCGATGTAGAGAGTCATTTATAGTTGGTTGTAGGTATCTATTAGTTAATCCAGAAATAAATCAATGCATGTCTGCATGAGAATGATGGAAGTTGTGAAAGAATTATCCACAACTGAGAATCATTGTGGTTTCCAACATTGATATTTATTGACTAGTATAACTAGTGTTATGTACCAAATTACCAAAATAACATAGAGAGAGAGAGAGAGAGAGAGAGAGAGAGAGAGAGAAGCAACTAGGGAATATTTTAGGGGCAAACTTTCGCCATGGGTGAAATGTGAATTTTTTGTGTTGTAGTTATTTATTATGATTCACCCCAATTTTATTTGTTCTAAAATTATGGTTAGAGAATTAGATCACAAATATTTACAAGGGTGAGGAAAAATATTTGGTTTTCACCCCATGAAATCTAAGCCGCAACCTTCCATTCGCCCCCAATTTCTAGGATTCAGGATTTTTGGAAGTGATTTCAACATCCCAATTTCCTATAAATTAGGATTTATACTCTCATTCTACCTAATTTATAGGAATGTAGATTTATGGAAGTGATTTCTCCCACTTTTTTGGTGCAAATAGCCTTTTCTACTCTCATTCACCCCAATTTCATGGTGTGGGGATTATTTTAGAGATATATTGCCCTAATTTTTTGTAATAGACAGTTACATGGAACAATTCATCCCTATATAAAGAGAATTATTTCCATTTACCTAGTTATATTCAGATCCAATATAGGATCCCTCCCAAAGCATAGTTTTTATACTAAGCTGTCTTGCTTTCTCACAAAGAAAAGTTGTGGAATTCGAATTTTGAATAAGAGACTCCACAATACACCTTGGTACTTCCAAAACCTTGTAAATTGTGCATATATTTATATATATGGACATATATTGTGTATATGTGCATCAGGGATTATTTTAAGGATGTAATTTTATATTAAAATGTAGAAACTTGGGCTAGTCTTACTAGTCATTAATATGCAAATTGTAAAATGTTTGGTGATAGATTTGTAAAAATATTCAAATTTACAAGGATTTTATATAGTTTCTATAAAATTTTGGAGATTTTAAGGTAAATTAATTTTATTCTATGGAATTTAGGCAAATCGGTTTTAGAAAAAATGGAAATTGGCAAACCTTTTTTCAGGAAAAACCATGGAAAATCAACCCATTTGCGAAATTCAACCCCTAACATCATCTATGTATATTTGTGCATATATTTAATTTTCTTCGATTGATCAATATTCCTATTCATGACATGATCTCTTAACAACCACCTTCCACTTCAATGAAATATTCTACTATTTGAATTGTTGTCCAAACCACTATCAATATGATCTTATTATTATCCCACTTATTTTTTTCTTGATCTCTCAGTTCATGTCGCTTATCATTCCATTTGAATATAATTATTATCTAACATTTGGATTGAAAAAAACTTGAAGTTTTCAAATATTGAAATTTTCTCTTGGAGTATCTTGCTTTAAGGTCTCTATACATATGGAAATGATGACATTGAAAAGACATATTTTCATTGTTCACATATTGCTTCACCATTCTTGCATTGATCTTCAAGATAATTTTATCAAGAAGTGGTTTGCTCAAAATCACAATGAAAAATTTGAGCATAACTTCTTTTTTTCTTTCTTTAGCAATATTGGTCATGCTTGCATAAGAAGACACACCATTTGCAAAATTTTTCAGGCTTGAATTATCTTATAATGCTAATGGAAGGAATGATAGGTGAACCTACACCATGCACTTAGAAGGAATCTCATCCATGGGGTCAAATCCCATTTCCGATAATTTCAGATACATATCCTTATGTTTCCAAGCCATGTCTCATGAGTCATAGCCTAGCCTAGGGGTGGCATATTTGTTGGATGCCTATGATTGGGTGGGAATTTCTCATATGTAACCAATTTATTAGACTATATTCTATTAAAATATAAGTGTTTTGTCTCTTTGTATGAATTCACAATTGTAAGTTATTTACTTCTATGGAAATGTATACATTTTGCATGAAATGTCTATTATTATGTTTAGTCCTAATCATGGGAATTTTTTTCCTTGAAATTTGTTGATCCATGCTTTATTAGTTCCATTGAATTTTTATTATTGTGACTATGCATACTTTTAAACCCAACTGATTTTTAAGGATATGGGAGTTTAATGTCATGTTTAGTTGTTGCCTATCCCATGGCTGGGTGAGTGTGGGATGGGATCACCACACCTATGAAATTAGATACCAATAATACTTTACCTTAGTACAACTTGTATTAATCATCCATTTTCTTATTCTATGCAAAAATTGCAATTCTCTCAATGTTCAATAAATGGCCCTTGTGTCATCCTAGAACTTTCCTTTCATTTATTAATAATTATCCAGATGTTAACAATTGTCTATTATATCCTTTAAAATTTGATGATGTTGCTTTAGATACGTGATCCTTCATACATATACTTGTTTCTTATACACCATTCATGATCCTAATTGTTAAAATGTTTGGATTTAATAATTTTCTTCATATAATTTCCTGCTTAGTGACACATATATATGATAGATATATTCATAGATAGATTAATTAAACATATACTTTCCTACTTAGTGATAAATCTACGATATATATATATATATATATATATATATATATATATATATATATATATATATATATATATATATATTCATATTCATATATTCATAGATAGATTAATCAAACATATACTTTCCTTCTTAGTGATAAATATATGATAGATATATTAATAGATAGGTTAATTAAACATGCATGATCTTCTCAAGTCTATGCCCTTTGTCCATTTTGTAGTTGCAACATTCCTTTAGTCCAAAAGGTGACATATTTTCTCACTTGAAGGGCCATTCCAAAGAAAATTCTTAATATTTTTTTCCATTTCAGCTAAGGTAGTAGTTGGAGCTTTAATAAATAATATTTTCATAAAGGATAGACTCAATCAAGATTTAAAACCAAAATTACTACTAGGGTTAGATTCCTATTGTTTGTGAAGCTAACCTAATTTTCAACTGATCCAAAATCATTTTCCAGTCTCTATTTCTATGAATTGTTTTGGATAGTAGCAATCCAATATGTTTGGTGTGTAAATCATCCTCCTTGAATCATAATATATGTATAAAATTCCCTTTTATACCCAAGTTTACATTGAGAAAAAATAGCAGAATTCGCCCTAATAACTTTTTGGCTCGAGGCCTTTTCAAAGATGGAGATAAAATTTTTTTTTCTTTGCTAAAACTGGTCTCCCCAAGGATAACATCAACAAATTGTAAATGACAAATTGAACATGAACTACAGGAGATCTTCATAACTTTGATCCTATTGTAAGATCCTACAATGGAAATATATTTTCTTAAGGATTCAACTATGATAGTAAACATGAAAGGTTAATGAGGACATCCTTACTTGAGGCCTAGATGAAATGTGTAGGATGGGTAGAGGGTATTTGTACTTCACAGCGGATTTATTCATTTGTTCGAAGTCAATGCGCAGCCTCAACGTTTCATCCTTCTTCTTAACAAAGAGTATTGTTGCTCCCCAAGGTGAAACACTTGGGAATATGTACCCTTTCTTCAACAATTCTTCTAGATGCATTTGTAATTCCTTTAATTCTGGAGTACTCGTTCTGTTAGTATTTTTTGACACTCGGGAAACTCCTGGTACTAAATCAATAAAGAAATATATATCCCTCTTTGGTGTTAGTCCTGGTATTTCTTGGAATACATCCTAAAAATCTTGCAATACTGAATAATATTTAAGACTTGGACCTTTGGAATTTTTTGGCTCCTCCACATGAGTTGCATACAATTGGCATCCTTTCCTAAAACATCTCTTTAGTTGTAAGGAAAACATATCTCTTATAGACATGGGTTTTGGAATTCCTTTCACAAAGATATGTTTTCCTTATTCATCAAGACATGTAAATGTCTTGTTATGGAAATCTAGGAAAACATGATGCTCGTCCAACCAACCCATTCTAATTAGGTTATCATAAGATTCTTATGGTATGATATTTAGATCAATATTAGTATTCACTCCATTCATATTTATTGGACAATATTTGATAGTCTCATTTATCCTTATTTTGGTTCTAGTGGTTAGCTTAACCATACATGATTTTCCAAGATTACTTTTCTCCAAATTAAATATATCCACTATTTTAGGATCAATGTAACTATGGCTTGCTACCGAATTAGTTAAAATAGTAGCAGGCTTATTAATGATCTTACCTTCCACCTCAATCATATGGGATTGGTGTTCTACTTGTAAATCATCCAAGGATGCATATATTCTTGGAATAGTTTTTCCAATGTCTTCTACTGTATTAGCCTATTGGATGGTGTACAATTTCCGCATATTGTCTTCTCCGTGAGGGAAATCCTTGTACATGTGATCTTCTTTACATCTCCAACATTTGATTGGTGGTCTTCCCATTTTTCCCAAGGAGTCTTCCCTCTTGGATTGATTATTAGAAAGTCGATCTTGATGATTTTCATTAGGACTATTTATGTTGAAAGGAGGTTTGAATCCTTTCGTTCTTTGATCATATTTCCCCTTATTCTTATCCTTTTAATATTTCTGTAAACATTATTTTCCCTTTCCTTTCTCATAAAATTACTTATCATTTCTAATGGTCTCTTCCAAAGTTCTAGGCTCATCATATTGAATATTATCTTTATAGAAAGATGGTATTCCACTCATAAACTTATATATATTCAATTTTTCATCCTTGATAAACCCCACATACTTCATCAATCCCAAGAACTTATTTTCATATTCTCCCATGGTAATGCTCCCCAACTGGATTTCAAGGAACTCTTGCATATTATTTTCATAATAGTTCTCTGAAAGATGCTCCTGACGAAAATGTTCCTTGAATTTATTCCAAGTGATCCTAGTCTCATCAATGTGCTCAACTTGCTTCAACTGATCCCAGCACATAACAAATTTTCCATGCAAATGGTATGTGGCATTCCTAGCTTCTAGGTTAGATGAGTAGTTGTGCAACTAAAAATACTTCCTGATTCCAAGAAACCAAGCTTCAAATTCATCTTCCCTTTCTCTTTTACCATCAAAGGATGGTGGATTAACATTCCTATGCTCTCCTTGCAAATTTTCCAACTCATACATTCTTCTTTGATTCCTAATAGGAGACACTTTTAGACTGCTTCTTGACTCTTTATATGCATAAAAATTCATCATTGAGTAAGTAGGTGATTGATGTCTATGAGTTCTACTAGAACTTCTTAAGTGACTAGGTATTTTGTAATTATCCCTTCTTTCACGATGTCTTTCGTATTCTACATGTATTGAGCCTAATCCATTCTTTGATTTCCTCTACAACTGATTTAGGATTTTCATAATTTGAGCATTTATTTGATTCTTCTCCTCCAATGCTCTCATCATCTTCTCATTGTGAGCTCTACAACTTTTCATTGACCAAGGAGTATAGTTCATTCATCGATCCTAGACCAGTGGGGTCTAGTGAGGGGGATGATATGAAGGAAGAGATGGAGGACCTCCATTGGAAGTTAGATACCTTGCTAACTTGGGTATCCGAGCATGGGTGGCATGCCATGGATGACCACAACATAAGTTCTTATGTCGAAGTATGAGCAGAGTGGAGCTATATCCTACGAAGGGTATTATTTGTGGGGCAAGTGGTGTGGGACCTCAGGTTAGGGGAAATGATTCCCTTGGCATGTATTGTGTCATCGGATGTGGATCAAATACAAGGGGGCCAGATGCCCCCCAATTTTGTACTTATATATCATGTGATGGTAATGTCAGTTGTATATTAGAGTTGGATTCAAATTAATAAAAATTAATGTTAGTTTTTATTTTTGAATATATAATATGATGGTGGACATATATATACATGTGTGATGCTGAATACAAAATGTACAATCTATGGTATGTACTAATGTGCATGCATGATAGTGTATAAATGAATGCAAATGGTTATCTTCTTGCAGATGCGTGTGATAAATTCCAGTCTAGGATGTTATTTGCAATGTTGTCTCCAAAATGATTGTGACTTCTAAGTACGTGATTGAATGTAATGGATTGAAATGATCGCACCAAGAGCCAAACACATAGATATTTACTAAACAAAAATGGGTGGTGCAGATGATACACACCAACCAAATAAATTACAAGAATTTGGGAATCTAAACAAACATGAAGAGTACAAATGAGATGATCAAGGGAATAAACTAAAAAACCTATCATTGCATCATATTCGGCTTGGTTATTTGTAGAAATTTAAATGTAAAAACCACTAGAATGGAAGAGGTTAAGTATGGTGGTAAATAGGGCCCAATATGTCGAGGCTAGATTGTAGGAAGAACATATCGCACCATCGGTGTAACTAATGTAGTGGGAGGACAAGGGGTCCATTTGAAAGATGCAAGAAGATAATAGGTCAGATGAAATATGTGTATGGTGAATGCAACTAAAACATCAATGAATATAAACACCATACAAAGAGAAAACGAAATGGGGTGCTAACAGGGGGTTGTGAGGCATGTCCCTGAATAAAAGAACTAGTTGAGACTTTGATCTCAAGGGATTAGAAACATGTCATATGTGTGAGGTATGGTCATCAGGTGTATATGGCTTGAAATGCAATGTTGGATATTAAACCATAAGAGTGGTGGCCTCCACATGAGAATCCTCCAACTGGTGGAGAACCTGTAGGGAATCTCGATATTTGGGAATGCAATGAAAATGATGATAATAATGACCATAGTTATTACATAACACACAAGGGTAGTTTGTATGAAAATACTTGAGATGTTTGGTGGTTGGTTCAAGAAGTTGAATTTCCACAATTGGAGCGGAAGAAACAATTTCAAGTTCATTAGAATTGTAAATATTTTTCAATTCTCGAAGTTGAGGGTAGTGAAAGATAGGATGGTAAAGTATATCATACAAGGCATAGGGAGGTATATGCCTCTTTGTGGTGGTATGAGTTGTTTTGGAAGAGTTGGGAGGGTTTTGGGTGGCTTTTCCTTTATAATTACTCCATTTTTTTTATTTCTTGGGTTTATATTGGGGTGGGACCTGTAGAGGTTGAGATGAGACCTGGGAAGACCTAGGTGAAATATTGATAGGGTGAAGTGGAGGTGGAGGTGTAGATTATGCAAGAATTTGTGGATACCAGGATGAATAGGAATAGGTTACATGGTGTCAAAGACAAATAGGATCTCAAATCATAACAGGGAAGTGGGGAGGGAGGTGGATCTAGTGACCACACTGGAATCCCTAGGGTAAGGTTAGGCAGGGTGAGGGTAGCCATAAGAAGGGTATTGACAATCCTAGTAGGTGGGAACAAGAAGGGTGCCTATCCGAAGAGATAATTTATATGTGGTCATTGCATACAAAGTGGAGCCATGGAGGATGACACCATGCAAACATTAGACAAGTTGGGCATGGTAACTACAATAGGTGGTCCATAGTATGAACCTAACAAGATAGAGTCCTTACATAATTTGGGGTTGATTTTATCGATGGGGGTAGTGGTTTGGTCCCCTCCTAAGGAAGAAACCACATTGTCGAGATGAAGTTGGGACTAAGGGTTGTGGTATGTCAACTGATCAATGGTGAAACGTTTCCCATTATGGGGGAAAATTATCTTTTGAAAAATTGACAAGGCCATGATCTTCATGGTACACATTATGCTATGTCTTAAAAATAGGTTGTAATTCAAAGGGGAATCTATGACCTCAACATTGATGTGGATTATTTTTTCCCCTAACTTGATGGGACAATTATGGTAAATGACCTAGGGTTGGGAAGGTTGACCATCATACACTCGAAGGGAGATAGTAGATGGGATGAGGGTGGGGTAACCTATTTAATTCCATACAAGATGCATTTGTATGTACCTTCATCAAAAGTGAATAGATGGATCTTTTATTTGTTAATGGTTAGGGAGATATGGAAGGAAATAGAAGAGGATAAGCGGAAGGGTTCATATTGATAACTATTGAAGGTGATCATGTAATCATCTTAAGGATCAACAACTCCTTAGGAAGCAATCAAATCATTCCTTTGTGTGGGTCATGTCTAAAGGACCTCGAGGGATGACATGGAAGTGGGTTCCTAAGAGGAACCTTTGGAACCTTCAAAGATATTTCAGTGGATGGATGAGAAATCTATAAAGTCCCTAGGGTCGAGGAAGGAAAATTGGAGGGTACAGTAAGTTTTTCCTTAGGGGGAATACCATACTATAGGGATTGATTAGTGATATTTACATTAGATGAATCCAACATAAGAATATAGTGATTTACATTACCATATGGGTGAGGAACCAGGGTAGGGGAAGGGGGAAAAAAAGTGGACACCAACCCTTGGTCTGAGAGAGGGTTCTACAACACATCTAGTTGTGATGAGGATGGGGGAGAAGGTTGGTTATTGGCTCACTGATCAGCCTCAAAGGATTTCCCAACTTGAATTATGATGAGGAGGAGAGGACACTCATGAGTTTAATATCTATTACCCCCCATGCCTATAGGTAACTAGAGGAGATCATATCTCATGGCCCAAAATGGAGAACATGATGTAGACCATGATGATGATTAACATGTCTAGAAATGGAATCCTATAATACACCCTCATTCACCTTTACAACTATAGGTCAATGAAGGATCGTCACATCTAAGTAACATAGAGTATGGGAGATGGTAAGATAATGTCATTGTGAGGTATGTTAGTCCTTTCTTGTAAAGTGTTGTGCTTAATTTGTTGGTCATGTGGATGTGGATATTTGGTTGAAGTTGGATAATGGATCACTAGCTTGGGAAATTGTGTTAGATTCCCTTTTTATCTTGCTGGTCATCTTCTATGCCTAAGTCCCATGTTATCACCGCCTAGTGAAAATGGGTACTACAGGGGGGACCTCACAAGCGTAACATTTATTTCCCCACCATACTTATAACACCTTCCATCCTAGATCCTCTCATAGTGTACTAAACTTTGATAATGGGTCATGGTCCATTTTGTCATGAGAAGAGGGGATGAAGGCATAGACATTGATTTCATATGATACTAAAAGAATAATAAAATGATGCTAAATAAAGAAAGGAATGGTATCAAAGGACTCCCAAAATCAATCCCAAAATCGAGCTCTACCCTTTGAGTCCTCACCCCGGTATCAAATAACAATGTTATAGGTTGAAACCTTATAAAAGGGGACTTGAAAATATGATAAGTGGACTAGTAAAATGGAAGATAAAGGGGTTTTGAAAAATAGTGCCTAATAATGTGGTAAATAAAGAGAAAGTGCACCCTCCACAAAAGAATTCGTAGAAATGGATTAAATGACACCATAGCCCATGAAGTAATCCCTAAAACCATATCACATTCACACTTACTCTTGAAGGGTTTTCTCATTTCCTACTTCCCTCAAGACCTATCCCTTTAGTTAGTTTCTTTCATTTCCTATCTAGGTGGAACACCTAATAGGGTTGGATGAAGGCCCTCCCATACTTAAAATTGTCAACTCACATGGGGTCCTAGGATGGTGTGATTCTTGAAGGGGATACTGAGGTGAATTGTTTATATGGATTATATCTTAAGTTACAACTTATTTTGCATTAATTAAGGACTAATGTTTCTTATGAACCTTGCATAACCTTGTATTATACTTTTCTTTGTATTTCCTAGCCCTGAAATGGTTCTTTGAGGGACGTCCTCAACTTGTGCCCAGGATGGTGTGCCTTTATTGTAGGACCTTGGCATATGTAATGGAGAGTAGTGGGTCATCTAGTGAGTCACCACCATTAAGCATCAACTCTCACATCCTTTAAACCTTTTAAAATGGACATATGGGCTTGGTATGAGTAGATTTAGTCATGATGGTACACATATGGGATTGAAGCCCGGAGGCTAGGACAAATAACCCAAATATTATTTTTCACCAGGATCGGGGAAATCATAGAAGACAGTCAAAGACATTATAGATATGAGATGAATCTCCCCAATGCCTGGACTCAACACCTAGATCATAGACGTTGGCCCTATTTTGGTGTCGACATCATCTTCTAGGGCTTGATGTAACTAGGGTTTGATGGATACTTGGGGTACTGATGATGGTTGGAACGATTTTGAGTGGGGGAGAAATAATTTTCCCCCACTCCACTTTGGATTAGTGCCACGTGGCCTTTGTATCCCCCCTCCTTTCCTGAGGCTCGACGTCTCAAACCAGTGGCTCATTTATGATGTTTTTCTATTTATTACATTTTGTAAATGGATAATGAGGGGTTTGCCCCACTTAAAATTGAGAAATTTTCAAATGTGTAGCACTAGCCTCGTATAAAAAGGCTAGCGCTACCTATTTTCATTTCATCATCTTTTTCTCACCATTTGGAAGAGTACTTGTGCAATTTTCAGCCCCTTTGGGGTTATTGTTCTTTATGTCTCATGTTATATGCTTGGAATGGATATCTTGTGGATGGTTTGTTGATTTTGGATGGATATTTATGAAATTAGGGTAAAATTCTCTTGGTTTCTTGGATGTAGTAAGTATTTTTCTACAATTATTTGATATGTTGTTGATGTAGATAGTGAGATTGTCATTGTCTTGAAATAAGTCATGTTTTATTGAAATGCTAAGAGAGGAACATAAGTGCTTCTTTCTCTCAAAAAGTTTTACTTGTCCAAAATTTGTGATTTTTCCTTGCTAGGGTTAGAACCCTAAAACCCTAAAGTGATATCACTTTAGGATTTTGTCCCTATAAAATTGATCTTTGACCTACTTGAAGCTATAATAAGGGATAAACGATATCTAGGGCCCAAAAGTGCTTGCACCTTAGACGTCCTTCTCCTCAAATTCTAAAGCCTAAGGCCCAAATGTGCTTTCACATTAGGGTTTAGACTCTACCTCTTGGTTTCAAGTAGATCAACCTTCAAGATTGGATGCATTTGAGGATCCATAGCCCTAGAAAGGAAGTAATCTAGAGGTAACTCTTGTGGTAAAAGAAATTGATAAAACCTCTCTTTTAAATCTCTCAAGTATTCTACTAACTCTACTAACTCTAAACCTAGCAACCTCACTATACTATTTGTTGTTATAAAATGTTTCTACAACCATATAAAGCTACATTTATTTTCTGCATACACCCATCTAAAGGTGGCTTACCTCACTCAGAAATCACCTCCAACAATTGGATAATATTCCATTGGTTATATTCTTACTTTTCATGGTTAACTATGGTATTTTTTAACACAAATTATTGTTGTTGTTACAAATAATTTACTATTGTTGTATGACTATTTATTGCTACAAAATTGTAACAGACATTGAAATGTATCTTGTCTAGTGTCTAAAGAGGTTGTTGTTGAACACTTTAGCTTGGTAATTGTTATATATATATATATATATATATATGCTACAAAGTGTTCTTGTTCCAGACATGTATAACATACTATCTCATAACCTCTTCTTCCTTTTTAGACCTAGACCAACTAACTAGTGATCAATAGAGGGGGTGGTAGCCTTGGCTACTAAACTTTCTATTTGATCCCTTGAGGTCACCAGGGAAGCCTCCCTTGTGGCGGAACCCTTCCATCACTAAAATGACAAAATATCTTATGAAGGCGACATCGGTAGTTTCTTCCATTATTACTCAAGATTTGGTGATCTTGTGGTGGGATTTTCACAAGTACAAATATTGCGATAACAATGTCCATAGACATGCAGTGTGGAGGGGTTGATTCTTCCTCTACTTGGTAACTAGTTTGGCTCCTTGGATTTGGTTGGGGTCAGGATGGTTTCCCCTAGTGTTAGGGGTTGGTTTCTTGATTTCTTGGGGTCCTTGGTTTTGGTTATTTTTCTTCCCCTTCCTCTTATTTTCCCCCCTGTTCTGGTTTGGAGGAAGGGGGAAATTTTGTTGCGCATATACTTAACCTTGTGGAGGAAGTGCAAGTGGACTAGGATGGGTTGGGGGCACACTTTTAGGTGGGGTAGATATGGTTGGTATTGGACCAAGAAAGGGGTAATAAGGATTGGTTGTAGCCCTATAAGAGGGATTTCCACATGTGTGATGCTTGGCATGGTGAGGAGGATGGACATGCAGTGCAGGATAGGAGGTACTCATGCTCATCTAAGATAAAGCACATGACTAGTCCTGAGGTGGGGGACCCACTGTTAATCCCTAATACTGGCTCATTACCCCTTAATTGGGACATATTATATTAGTAATTCTATTTTATTTATGTCATCTTTAGGCCATTAGTTGTAATTATACCTCCTAGTCTCCTATATATACCAAGAAGACATTTTCATTTTGAATCATCTTGTACTTGAACATTTAAGTGGGGTAAAAGGAGGTTGCCCCCTCAAAGAGGATTATTATTTGAAATTATCTCTTTTTCAAGGCGTTGAGTACTTTTTTTGAGGTTTTTCTATGCTATATTGATATTTGGTTCTTAACATATGGTATCAGAGCTCAAGGTCTTGGGGTTTTGCTTCTACATCTGAGACACCTTGGAATTTTCACTATAACTATTTTTCTACAATGTTTCAGAAGGAACGGCTTGGAGGATGTTTAGTAGAAGGATCAAGGTATGTTGGGTTCAAAATTCATCTCCTGAGGCCTTATACTTTATGAGATATAGCCTGTACAAGATAGGGTTTTGGAATCATCCTGAACTGAGTCATTGCAGAATTTTTGCTATAATTTTTTTTTTGTAACATTTCAGACCCTGAGCTCCATAGGATATTCACAGAAATTAGTAAGGTATCTTTGGTAAAAATTTCAGCTTCTGGGTCATCTTAAATTTGTAGATACACCCTGTGTAAGATAGGGTATCTGACTACTCCTATTGACTAGTCTCAAGAAGGTGTTCCAGGTAAAACAATCATAATTTATTCCTAGAGTATCCAAATTAAGTGGGACTAGTTTCATTGGATCGTGAACAGTCTGTAGTATTTTGGTAATGAGTTTCAGAATTTTATATCAATTAATGTGTGCGGGGCACGCTATAAAAGTGAGATCTCCTGGAAAGGACAAGAATCGACAAGTTGTGGGGAAGTTACCATACATATTACTTGGCACATCCAATTTTGATCAGACCTATGGCATTGCAGAGAAGAAATATCAGAAAAATACATAAAAGAAATTTTATACCCAGAAGGGCCAAAACTTGGGAGATACAACAGAAGAAAGATTGTCTAGCAGAACCACCTCAAAATCAAGGTTCAAAAGTGATACTTGGCCAACATGCCACCCAAAAAGGGAACTTCTACACCAAATGAGCCTCCAGACAATCCTACTTGGACTCT